>JAURVB010014468.1:0-56722 GCA_033002965.1 Piper betle | reverse complement strand
TGTACTAAAAAGTGCCTGTAATCCTCCATGTTTCTCCGGATGTGAGGAACTCAAAACGGGAGTTGTCAGGATCCCTCGGGATTGGAACAACCCCGTCACTAATCCAAAGCCCAGTTTGACTAGCGCGTGCACGTGCTCATAGTACGTGCTGAACCAGTTTTCCCTTCTCTTGTCTCACTGAAAACTCAAGAAAATTATATATAGGTCTGGGAAGGGATTGATATAATAATGCCCAAAGGTGAATGCAGTGGATCTTATTTTTTGAAATTAAACTCGAGCAATCTCATCCTTGAGGGTTATTGATCCAAAAAATCGATCGATTAGATAACCTGGGTAAAAGTGGGATCCGATAAAACACCCCGCAACCCCGTCCTACAAATAATAAAAACAAACATACAATAAGAATAAAGCATAAAATAGGGACGAGTCCTAGCGGACATGGCCTGAAGCTCCAATTGTGGTTGCGCGCCTACGTGGCATGCTCCTACTCCATACATGCACGTCAAATATAGAGAGTTAACATCCGCTAGCTTAATGATGCATCGAACTCATCATGAACATCACACTTACAATGCAATCATCTAAATGCGTAATGACAATCAACAATCATCAGTGTAGAAATCCTTCTAACTAATCCTATTCATACCAATTTTATTATGTTTTTCTAAGTTACATTGCAGTCAATTAACATGCTCAAATTTAATTTACCTAATTAGATCACTAACATCTCGTTCACTATCAATCAAATCATGCAAATCATCACCTCATTTACAAATAAATATTTATCACGATAATTAATCAATCCTAGTATGTTGTACTAATAATCATCAATTTCAAATAATCAAATAGGAGGTAATTATACCTCTCGCTGTTGGCAATCGGCGACGGCTAGGGTTTTGTCGATGCTCCTTGGAGATCGAATTTTGTGCTCGATGGCACCCGAAGTTCGATCGGGTTCGACTGGATGAGTTTGGTGGAAGATCGAGGCGAATTCCAGCAAATCCTATTTTTTGAAGGGGTTCTGGCGGTTTTCCGGTAGGTTTCGGTAGTTTTTCGATAGCTTTTTAGCAGTTTTCCGACGGTGTCTACTGGCGGGATAGAGGTGGTATGGGGTACCATTTGCACCGGCACGGCGAGCCCGGACACGCCTGGCCGATGTCGACATGGTCGGCAGAGGCTGTGGTTCGCCGAAAAGGGGCAAAACAATGGGCGGTCAGTGGTGGGTGACGAGATCCCGACAGGATGGGTGGTGATGGGCTCCGCTCTGGTCGGGGAAGGTCGTGGGAGGGTTTGGACGACGCCTAGGCGGCAACTGGATGGCGGCCACGACAGTCGCCGATGCGGTGGTGACCGGCGATGAGTGTTGTGCTAGGGCATGGCAACCTTAGCGGCTGTGGAGGCCTGGACGACGGTCGGGGGTGCTCGGGGTGGCATGGCGATGGCGCGGTGGTGCTTGGCGGCGGTGCGATGGCCGGAGGCGGCGTCGGCGGCACGTCCACAAGGCCGACGTCAGGGGTTTGGGGGTGAAGAAAGTGTCGGGAGGGAGAAGCACTAGTTCAGTGGCAATATCGTAAATAAAACTTGACGGAGTCCGACTCGAGTAAAAGTAATAATAAAACTCATAATAAATCCTAAAAAATCCAAAAAATAGGGGAAAGTCCCATAAAATATAATACATGCCACAACATCACGATGACGTGCTCTATAGCTATTAAACCTACCCAACTGCTATATAATGCGTCATAATGCGTTATTCGGCCTACAAATAATTATACGGTCTAATACTAAAATAATAAAAGTCTGGGCGCACTCTCATATATATCTCAAATAACTCATTATATTACTGTCTTACTGACGTTATCATCAATGCAGACGGGGGCACACACGACCCTCAGTGGTTCATAACACACGATCAGCCTCGACTCAGTACGCGTGTTTTAAAATTGACTCGGTCGAAAAATACACGACTCGAACCAACCGAGTCCAAACTATAAAACCCCGACTCGTGTCACGGGTTTTACACATATATTAGTAAATTTAATATGAATCCTTAGATTACAAGTATATTACTTGGATAACGAGAGCAATCTTCTCAAATGAAAAAAAGTATAATTTATATGATCTAAACAAATGGCTAGATTGAGTCTCAATGGCTATTATTAAGCATAATTAAATACCCAATGGACATATGATTCCATATTGACAATTGATATTAAATTTTAAAAACTCAGATAACCTATTCTTTTAACTATACCTCACAGATCAATTTTACAATTGATTATTTTTCCTTTATTAGATACTCCATTTTTGGATTTTGGCTTTTAAAGATAATTAAAAGAAGTTATGGAGTGGAGTATCTGACCGGTGATTTTGTAACATAATAGTAACACATTTTTAATAAAAGATGAGTTGGTTGGGAATTAAATATAAAAATGTAAATTATAAATCAATTAATTAATTACTAATATTCAGAAATGGAGCTACCTTAAGTCATATCACGCTTAATTTAAACTTGAATACAAACGATTCAAATTGGAGCTATCAAAATTGTTCACCAGGCTCACCCATATTGCAATTTTTTAGCTGTAAGATGGCTTTCGAAAGTGATTTATATCCAATTTTTTCTCGTTCGTGACAAAGCATGAAGAAGAAAAGGATGAAAGAGTGAGGTAAGAAATGCTCCAAGAAAGCCTTGTATAGGCCAATTTTTCAACCATGTAGGCTGCTTTGATAAAAAATGGATAAGTTTATGAACAGTGAATCTCACCACCCAATTAAAAGTTTTTCACCAAGCTGATAGTGATGCACTTTTGTTGAGCAATTTCTATCGTTCAGCAAGTGATCTGATGCACTTTTGTTGAGCAATTTCTAACATTTAACAAGTGGATCCATTAAATATTGTTCTTTTTAATAAACGAAAAAATTAATTATATTATAAATTTAAAATTTATCTTGTAGTGAAATTAGATTGATTGACAAGAATCACCACTCCTATTAAGGTTTAATCAAGCAAAAAACCTTACACCCACCACCTATCATCCCTCTCTTCTAATAATATCGTGTCTTTGTTTTCCCAAGTTATGTTGAGGAAAATTTTCTTATTTTATAAGTTTTTTTTATTATCTTAAATTAATTGATATGAGAAATATCAATAGACAATATTTGATTAACGTGATACTAAATCAAAGTTCATCCTATAATCAATTTTGGAGGGCCCACTCCTGCGAGCGCTCCAGAGTAATACAGCCAAACAAATAGACCAATCACTGGCAAGATCCAGATTTACATTAAGAGAAGCAAGTATTGTGGAGGTAGATGAGAAACGAAGAAAACAAAGAATGTCTGAAGGCTTTACAGCCCTTGGCATAGTAAAGAGTTCCCGTTCTCTTTTATCATGGACTCTGTAAAACAGGTGTTGTCAACTGGCCACCCATGAAATGCTCCAAAAAAGATTTGAAGAAATCAATTAGTTGTTAGTGAATTTGTAGCTCCAATTAATAAAAAGCCAAGAAGTGTGTTTATTACATGTCACAAACGCAAGTCTCAAGTTGTGATGAACTCAAATCTGTTTTCTTGATCATAACAATTTCATGTCAACAAATACTGAAGAGACAAACAATGGGTGCTCAAAATGCTCATGTAATTTTTGTTCTTGGCTGTGGTAGCCAAAATATGTAAACAGGCTGGGGATTAGGTCCTACCTGGCTGTCTTTGTGTCTTTTTAGTCAGTATCAAGTGCTTTGAAATGCTCTTGCCTATAATCTGTGTGTCCAGAAACCTGGAGGCAAGAAGCTAAGAAAAACTGGAAATAAGTATCAAAAAGCATTGTGCAGATTATATGGGCATCAACCAATTGACGGAGTTGGTCCCATGATTACTGCTGTTAAGTCACTTTGGAGTCAAGTATCATGTATGTTTGCAAAGGGTCCAGGCAGGTCACTATGTAACCAGTCAATGTCCTATATTACAAAAATCAGAGCTGCCATGCAACAGAGAAGAAGAAGATCAGAGCAAACTGGGCAAAAATGTCATGGGCATAGCAGGCATGTTATAACAAGGGAATGTATTCCTGCACTGTTTCTCCCAGCCTTTGTTTCTTGAAAGGCCCATTCAAGGTCAACTTTATTTTCCTGGGCTGTGGGCTCAACTCACTTTTCCAGAGCTCTGTCTTTCCTCCTACTGGCAGAACAATGCTGAATTAAGTGTCATCACACTGCCTTGGCTCTGTGGTTTGCTGCTGGTCAGAGCAGCAAAGAAGCAGAAAGAACAGATGACGAGAGAGAGCGACAACTGTTACAAAATATTGAGCAATGCAGATTTTTTTATGAAGATTTTGGTGAACTTTGTAATTTAACGGGAAGGCAATGATTAATGAATCAATTTGTAAATTTGTATATGTAATGGATACTTAAAGATTCTTATTAATAGCAGAAAAGATGCTGCAGATGATCCAAACTCAACAGATTGAATGATTAAGAGGATGATGGAGACTAGTTGTGTTCTCCATATCTCACTGAAGAACATCCAATTTACAATTTTAATAGGTGATGAGGTGCTGAGAAACAGAGATTTATTTATTTTAGACCACATGAGAGATGAGACAGAACTGAGGTGAAGATTCTTGATCACATTTGGACCTAAAATGGAGACTTTGATTGCATTGATGAGAGACAAAACCGTTCAAACTCGGTGACCAAGTGCTTTGTTGTGGGACAATTCGACAAAAGTGAAGGTTAGCACAAGATTGCAAATTATTATGGCAAAGATTAAGGAAGAATCCATCACCATGGACCTTTGCTCATACAAAAGCAGTGCAAATTTTAAAAATAAAGTAAAATGTAATACCTTGTTTAACATTGGCACATCCTACTACATTAAAAATTCGTGAGATCCCGATGTTTCATTAGTAAGATATGGAGGAATTTTGAGACAAATTCTTAATAATGGACCTGTAGTCATTAGGTATCATTCAGGAGTTTGGAACGACAGCACATGAAAAAAATATTCTACAATTAAACAAAGAAATGTTAAGTATTGTTACTTGTATTTTAAAATTTCAGGATGATTTAATTAATCAAAAATTTATTTTAAGAATTAATTGTAAAGGTGCTAAAGATATTATAGAAAAAGATGTAAAGAATTTAGCATCCAAATATATTTTCTTGCACGCTGGCAAGCTCTTCTTGCTATTTTTGATTTTGATATTGAATTTATTCATGGTGATACTAACTCTCTTCCTGATTTTCTTACTCGTGAATTTTTGCAGGGGTATAAGATAGGGCTAAAAGGATTATTCATTCTCCCGCTTATAAATACAAAAGTTCACCTTTACCTCAAGGATCTCCTCCTTATACTGAGAATATATTGAAACCCTTGATTCAAAACACTTCTTCTAGAAATTTGAGTCCATACTTACCAAAGGATCCACCTCTGCATATTTGCTATATTGAATATACTCCTGAAGAGTTGCAATCTACTGATCCTAATATTTTGGCTCAACAACTATTGCCTTATTGTACATATTTTCCAGTCAAATCCAGAAAGAATCATTTCTATTTTGAGAGGATATTAATTGAAACCAGTTCTGTAGAAATCACTCATACTTTCAAAGGTGGATTAGTTTCTCAGCAAATTATGTTATATGACCAGCATGAGAGCACTGTTTTATTTAGTAAGATATTAATTAAAAAGGTACTGACTATGTCAGACTTTGGTAATCCAAATAATTTGAAAACTCTCTCTTATAATGGACCATGTTCAATCCCAAAAGATTATAATTATTGGGATTATATTGAGTCATTTGAAAAAGTTCTGTTATATAAGAGTATAAGTTAGTCAGCACTCTTGGTTTCTTAGAATGGATTTACCCAAACTTTCAGTGTTACCTTCTTGGTTTATGAAATGGTTTTATAAGTTTGGTCCTGGATTTGAGTTTTTACCTCGTCACCTGCTGAGTCAGTTTCATTTATTTCAAGAAAGAATTGATCCAGTTATTGGAGATGTTTTTACTCAGTTTCTCATATACTATCGTATTCCTTGGATAGCTTCCTGGAGTTATTGTTTCAAGTTTGATAAAATATATGGAAGTCATGCGTCAAGTCTAGCCCGGAAAATCTATACTAGATGGTGGGATAGGTTCAATTCCAATGTTTCCATGTACGGGCTTCCTGTTATAACCTTTGAAAAAAGAGAAAGCTATTTTGATGAATCTGTATCTATTTCTTCTAAAGCAAAAACCCCTGAGATTGTATCTCATACTCCTACTTGTTCATTCTACTCCTATTCTTCCAGAAATGTCTTCTGCAGTGACTCCACCAACACTGCCCCCTAATGTTTATTTGCAGTATTTACAGGTAAAAGTAAAAATCCACTGATCCCTGAAGGTGAAGCTATAAGATTGGCATATACAATGGATTTTTATTCTGGTGGAAATCTTCCTTTTCCTAGTACCCCTAAAGTGGAAATATCAGAATCCCCTACCTCATCTAATAAGGAGATCATTGAAGGATTTGGCCAACCTGAGTTAAATACATTGGATTTTCATTGTTCTATCTGTGGACAGTTTGGTCATATATCAGAATATTGTTCCATTCCTCCTAGTCAAATCTTGATGACTTGTTTATGTTGTGGAGAACAAGGACATAAGTGCTCGAAATTGCCCTGAAATGAATAATTCCCCATCTCCATATAAGTCTCCAAGTACTACAGCAGTTTCAGTTAATTCTACTACGCAGGTAGAATTTTTACCATTTGAAGATATTTCACCCAGACAAGAGAGGATTGGTTTACTTAAGAATATTTTTAAAAATGATGATGGGTCCCAATCAAAGTAATGATTCCATGTGGGTCCCCTTGTTTATAATCTTCTATGTGGGTCCCCCTGTTTGTGGTCTTATCTTTCCTAAGGATAAGAAGGAATCTAAAAAAGTTTTTGAGCGGAGTTCGTTTACCCGCTTATTGATTCCCATTTAACCATTTAAGTGCTTATAAATAGGGGGGAGGAAGAAAGAAGGAGGAAGGTTCAGAATGGAGAAGTCTGAAGCCTGAAGCTCTTTCTGTGAAGTTTAAGTGTTTGAGTGTGGATTTGGAGTGACTTGTGTGGAGTTTGTATCGGGAAAGTTTGTAAGTACTTTTAAAGTTTGTTTACTTGTGTAAAATATGTATGGATTTGGCCTTAGTAAATGATACATATTGAGTTTACATATTTCTCTACATATTGAGTTTACATATTTCTCAATCGAGATATACATATTGAATATACATATTTCTCAATCGAGATATACATATTATTCAAACATATTCTACTTTGATACATAAATGAACTATTTTATAGATCTGTTTAATTATACTTCTGTTTGCAGAGTTACAGTCTTGAAACGAATCTGTTTGAAGATTTTAAAAGATTGGGCAAAAACCTAAAATACTTGACTAGATTGGTATATATATATATATATGTTTGGGTAAAGATTTATATAATAGGCCCGAAGGCAACTTGTGGTGGATCTTATTTTCGAAATCATCCTTGAAGGATCTCATCCTCGAGGGTTTATTAATTCGAAAAACTATTCGATTAAATGGCTCGAGTTAAGTGAGATCCCATCCTGCAAGCATTAAAACAAACATACAATAGAATAGAGTAAAACAGAGACGAGTCCTAAACGGACTTGGTAGAAGCTCCAAGCGTGTCATCGCACCTAGGCGGCAAGCTCTTACTCCGTACCTACACATCAAAACTAAATACTAACACCCGCTAACTAAATGATGCATCAAACTCAATGAAGATCACACAAAACATAATAATCATCCATTATAATCAACATTCAATAATCATAAATGTGAATAATCCTAACTCATCCAATTTATACCAATTTTATTGTGTTTTTCTAAGTTACGTCGTGGTCAATTATCATGCTCAATTCAATTTACCTCATTAGATCACTTAACATTCATTTGTTATTGATCACATCATGCAACTCATCGTTTCATCTATAATTAAGCATTAATCATGACAATTAATCAATTTTAGCATGTTGTGCTAACAATCATCAATTTTAAATAATCAAATCAAAAGTAATTATACTTCTCATCGTTGACAATCGACAATGGCTACGGTTTCGTCGTGTGTCTCGAAACTCGAATTCAGCGCTCATCGGTGTCCGAAGTTCAATCAGGTTCGACTGGATGAGCTTCACAAATCCGGTTTTCCGATGAAGTTCCGGCGGTTTCCCGGCGGTTTTAGTGGGTTTTCGGCAGATTTCCAATGGTTTTCCAGCAATAGTCGCCAGCGGCGTCTACTGGCTGGATAGGCGTCATATTGGGTACCAATAGAATCGGCTCGGCGAGCCCAACGCGTCTACGACCTCAACGTGGTCGGCAGAGGCAGCGGTTCTTTAGAAAATGGCTGAAACAGAATGGCGGCGATGGTGGGTGACTAAATCCAACTGGCCTGGGCGGCGATGGGCTCCACTCCGGTCTAGGAGGATCGTGGGTTGGTCGAAGGTGTCGAGGCGACCACTGGATGGCGGTTACGATGGTCGCCGGTCGCGGAATCGGCGACGTGAGGGCAATGCAGGCGCAGCGCTAGGGGCGGCGATCCGGCGTCGTGGAGGCCGAGATGATGGCGGCGACGATCGACACACAGGCCGGCGTCGACGGCGACAACGACGACAAGCGAAAGGGGCGGCAATCAGGGTTTGGGGAAGAAGCGTCGGGGGAGGGAAAAGGAAAATGGCTCGGTGGCAAACTCGTGACTAGAACTTGACTCGATTCTGTCTCGAGTCAAGAATAATAACTAAGTCGTAGTAAATCCTAAAAAATCCAGAAAAAATTGGGAAAATTCCCATAAAATAAAATAATCACCACAACATCATAATGACATACTTTATAAATATTAACCCACCCAAATTGCCCCATAACGTGTCCTGACACGGTAAACGACCTAAAACTAATTTACGATCCACTATATATATCAAAATAAAAAAAATAACTGGCATACTCTTATATATTCTAATAACCCATTCTATTCTACTGTATTCATGATATTATCATCATATACTTGGGTACGCATGACTCTCATAGTTCATACACGCGACTGGTGTCGGTTTAATATACTTGTTCTGATATTGACTCGACTCAAAAATAATAATCGAATCGACCAGTTCTGAATATAAAACCCTGACTCAAATTGCAAGTTTTACATAGACAACCCTTCGAGAATTGGGAATGTAAAACCCGTGACTCGAGTCAGGGTTTTACGTTACCGAACCAGTCGGTTCGACCGTTGGTTCGAGTCGAGTCAGTTTCATGAACCGCGTGCTGAGTCGAGACCAGCCGTGAGTTATGAGCGATGAGAGTCAGGTGTACCGGAATATATAATGATAACGTCGAGGAGATGGTGAGAGATGAGTTATCAGAATATATGAAAGTATGCAGTATTTTTTTCTTTTATATGTTTGATCGTAGAAATAGTTTTAGGTCGAATAACGCATTAGGACGCGTTGTATTATATTCGGGTGGGTTAGTAGTTATAGAGCATGCCATTTGGATGTTGTTGTGTTTGTTTTAGTTTATGGAATTTTTCCATATTTTTCTCGATTTTTTTTAGGATTTATTACGAACTAGTTATTATTTTGACTCGAATATGAATCGAGTCAATACTTATTTACGAAATTGCCATTGGGCGTGTTTTCTCCTTTCCCCGACACTTTTACCCTCCCAAAACCCTCGCCCCCCATTGGATTGCCGCCGCCGTAGCTGCCGACGCCGCACGGCCACCGATCAACGCCGCCCCGCCCCGCCGTGCCATCGCCGTGCCGCCCTACCGACCCCGGCCACCGATCGCCTTTCGGTGCGCCGCCACGATGCCACGAAGCCACCTCGACCATCGCCACTTCGAGCCGGATTCCGCCACCGTCTGGGCCGCGCCGCCGCCGCTGTGACCCCGACGACCACCCCTCGCCGTCGCCGACATTTCCCCCACCATCCCGAGCGCCGTCGAGGCCGGCCGGAGCCCCGATCGAAGCACGCCGCCGCCGCCGCCCATAACAATGTCCACACACTTCTAAGGCTAATTCCACACACTTCTAACAATGTCCTGAATACACTGTTATCCAAACAACTTATCAATAAAAATCTGCATGTAAGGAAAAAACAGAAACATACCTGCCAGCTGGACTTGGAGCAGTCTTTGCACACACATTACCTATAAAATATCATACATCTTAATCAGCCGAGAGTGGCTCTGATACCAATGTTGTAACACCCCAAATCCGGTTCACGCTCGTGAACCGAACCGGCATGTTACAGGCCCCGGTTAGGTCGGCTAACCCGAACCTAACTCATGTGGATCCAATCTCGGCGTCTTAAGATGAAGATACGATCCATCATGAATGAATAAATACGCAAAATCCTAACATGGTACTACATGAATGACAAGCAATTCAAAATACACACCAATACAGTTACGATCAAAATTCTGAAATAAAACAGACAGGGTCTCCCCTAAAAGTGCGATTAGGGTCCACCCTGTCAAAATAATATATACAAGTATATAAGCATATATCAACAATTTCATTACACACAATCTGATATACTATAAGCTCATTCTGGAACTTGGGTCCTAACCCATCATACTTTTGCTGCGCTACTGCTGATCATTTCATTTCATATCATTATCATGCATCAAACATTTAATCATGTCATTCACAAAATAATAACATAATAATACAATATTAAACATTCAGAAATCTAACATGTGTGTGCACAAGACCTCATTGCTCCTCCGTCCAAGCTGGCTCATCCATCTCGTGCTTATCACCTACATATATATAAGAAAAACGTCAGTAACAAGCGTTACTGGTCCGGAAAATAAAATAACTATAACAAACTGGCTATGAGAGCAAACTCTCATCTGAAAGAAAACATATACTTCCTCAAGAACACTCTGAAGGGCACTACTGAGGAGCCACTGGGCTGCAGACCCGGTAGCATCCCGAACTTACTGCTCTGCTGCTGGTACTGTGCTACTCTCAGCACTTCTTTTTCAGTACTTCTCGTGAAACTTTATCCTAAGCCCTCTCCTTACCTCCATATTTCTCCTGGCCTTGAGCACGAAGGCCGAGTACTCTCAGGCAGTCGCCTTTAGTACCCTTTGAACCACAAGTCCGGACATGCGCTGTACTAAACAGTACCCGTAAACCTCCACGTTCTCCGGGTGTGAGGAACTCAAACGCGGAGTTGTCAGGATCCCTCGGGAATGGAACAGTCCGCTGGCACTAATCCAGAGCCCGCTTTGACTGTCACGGCATCCTCTGCATGGTACGTGCAGTCGGTTTCTCCATCTCTCGTCTCACTGAAAACTCGATAAAACTATATATATAGGCCTGGGAAGGGATTCATATAATAGGCCCGAAGGCAACTTGTGGTGGATCTTGTTTTCGAAATCATCCTCGAGGGATCTCATCCTCGAGGGGTTATTAATCCGGAAATATTCGATTAAATGGCCCGAGTTAAGTGGGATCCAATAAAACGCCACTTAACCCGCCCTGCAATAATAAAATAAACATACAATGGAAGAGCGTAAAACAAGACGAGTCCTAAACGGACCTGGTAGAAGCTCCAAGCGTGTCATCGCGCCTAGGCGGCGAGCTCCTATTCCGTACCTACACATCAAAACTAAATACTAACGCCCGCTAACTAAATGATGCATCAAACTCAATAACATCACAATCACAATGCAATCATCATCAACATAACAATCAGAAAATCATAAAAATTAATTAATCCTAGCTCATCCTATTCATACTAATTTTATTACATGTCTGTAACTTATGTCGTGGTCACTTATCATGCTCTACCGATTCATTCATTAGATCACTATCTTCACTAATAATCTCATCATGTAACTTATCATTTCATCCAATTAGCCATTAATCACATCACTACAAATTATCATGCTCAACTCATCTACCTCATTAATTCAGTCATTACTCATGCTCAGTTAATCATATCATGCTAGTCATCACTACACTCATACCATTGCTTTATCATGACAACTAGTTAATTCTAGCATGCTATGCTAACAATCATAATCAATTTTAAATAAATCAATCGGAGGTAATTATACCTCACGTCGTCGGCAATCGGCGACGGCTAGGGTTCCGTCGCGCGTCTCGGAGCTCGAATTCGGCGCTCCTCGGCGTCCGACGTTCGATCGGGCTCCACTGGGTGAGCCCCGCAGAAGATCCGGTGGATTCCGGCGAATCCCAGAAATTCCGATTTTTCCGGCGGTTTTCCGGCGACTTCTGGTGGTTTTCCGGCGACAATCGCCGGCAGCGTCTACTGGTCGGAAAGGGGTCGTGTTGGGTACCCTCGGAACCGGCTCGGCAGCCCCGACTCATCTATGACCTCAGCGTGGCCAATGGAGGCGGCGGCTCGCCGGAAAACGGCAAAACAGAGGCCGGCCGTGGTGGTTGCTAGATCTGGCCGGCCACGGCGGCGACGGCCTCCGCTCCGGTCAGGAAGCGTCACTAGGTGGTCGAGGGTGCTGAGGCGACCGACCGATCGCGGCGGCGCTGGTCGCCGGCGGCGGGATTGGCGACGGAAACGCAACGCGGCCGCGGCGTCGCGGCGTGGTTTCCTCGCGTCGCGGCGGTCCGATGGGGGCCGGACCTGGTCGGGGCGGCAGGGCGACGCCGTGGCCGGGCTGGGCGGCGTCGATCGGCGGCCAGGCGGCGCCGGCCGTGGCGGCGGTGGCGCGCGAACAGGGGCGGCGCGGCGAGGGTTTGGGCGTGGGGGAGAAAAGTTGGGGTGAAAACTTAGTTGGGTGGCAAACTCGTAAATAATACTTGACTCGTCTCCGGCTCGAGTCAAGTATCATAACTAACTCGTATTAAATCCTAAAAAATTCATAAAAATCGGGAAAAATCCCGTAAAATCAAACAACACCACAACATTATAATGATATGCTCTATGACTAACAACCCACCCAAACTACCCGAACGCGTCCTAACGCGGTAAACGGCCTAAAACTAATTCTACGATCCATTATATATATCGTAATAAAAAAATGAACTGCATACTCTCATATATTCTGATAACTCATTCTTTTCTCCTGTGTTCATGACGTTATCATCATATACTTGGGTACACATGACCCTCATGGCTCATACACGCGACCGGCGTCGGCTCAGTACACGTGTCCTGAAACTGACTCAACTCGAAAAAATAACGGTCGACCCGACCGGTTCTGAATATAAAACCCTGACTCGAATCGTGGGTTTTACAGTTTCATTCCCGAGGGATCCTGACAACTCCACCTTTGAGTTCCTCAAACCCGGAGAAGTGTGGAGGTTCACGGATACTGCATTGCAGCGCATGTCTAGACTTGTAGTTTCAAAGGGTACTGAAGGCGACTGCCTGAGAGTACTCGGCCTTCGTGCTCAAGGTCAGGAGTAACATGGAAGGTGCAGATGGCGGAAAGGAATGAGATTTGACGCGAGAAGCAATAGAGAAATGGCCGAGGCATGAGAATGTGAAAGATAGGGGACGCCGTCGACCCGAGGGCGACGGCTCCCGTATGTGCCCTGATGAGAGTTCTTGAGGAAGTATATGGTTTTCATTCAACGGGAGAGTTTGCTCTCCTGTGCCAGATTGATATTAGTTATTTTCCGGGCCGGTAACACTCGTTACTGACGGTTTTCTATATATATGTAGGTGAGAAATGCGAGCGATGAAAGCTGTCGGGACTGCGGAGGAGCAGCACGGAACCGCGCACACATGTACCTGCCACGTGTAATCTATAATGACGGTGTGTTATTGCTACGTGATGATAATTTTGATGTGTTTGTTTAGATAAATTGCTTGATATGAAATGAATGGATAAATATGAATGAGTAGAGAGCCTTGGAGTTCAGACTCGGCTCAGGTAAAAACGAATGAGATAATGGTTGAATGTCAGGGTAGATTATTATGTGTTACCGTATTTTTATAAAATAGTATATATTTTCTTTTGGTTTCTCATTTATTATTTTGTCTTGTCTTTGCTTGTACATCATAGCATGCATGTAGGACTACGTTAGAACCCATCATCCCATCCATGCATTTCATGTTTGCATCTCCATCTTGAGACACCGAGGGCAGATCCGGGTCGGCTTAACCGAACCCAGTAGATTAGCGAACGGTTCGGTCGCCGGTGACATTTCCGGGTCGGTTCACGGGTGAGCCGAAACGGGGTGTTACAGGGAAAGAAGAGAACAGGAGAAGGAAGCGACGTAAACCACGCTGATTTGCACAAAAAACAGCTTTCGTAGGTGTTCTTACTACTGCTCATATATTCAAGCCTAACAAGCAAATCAACTTTATTACATGAACAAAGATAATTCAGGCAAAACATTCACCTGGTGTTTGAATTATTCTATACTGAAAAATGTTTTTACAACATTAAAGGCATCAACGGTTCCTACGTAATTATTTGTCTAGGTTATTGGGATATTGTCATCTCATAGCTTTAGCCAACATGGAAGAAAAAAACATTGCCCTAATTTCAATTTGACAAAAATATACTAATCATGTTTGTCATGCTTCTTAAAAGTATAAGAACTTCAACATATAAGAACCTAAGTAGCAAACAAGATTATTGTATAAGCCATTGACTTGCTACCTTTCAACTTTGCCAAAATTCTTCAGCATGTCTTACTTGTGAAATTATGGGTATATGTAGACTCAAAGAGAGCCCACTCTTAACGCCACTTTCATTCACCACAAGAGAAGATATACAGCCAAAAGTCAGGTGAGTTCATTTCCAAGCCTCTTATAACTTCATATATACTAAGACTATTCACTTTATATTTATTTAAAACTAAGAATTAATATCCCTAGACGAAACTCATTACCACAAGCTCCTGTAGCAAACAATGTATCTAGTCCTTTATTAGAAGAAATTGCTTAGTATCACCCATTGCTAATATAATAATATCAACATCATGTAAATATAACCATGCATTTAAATCACATGGCTTGTATTTTTTTGGTGATTTGGATAAAATTACCTTCATTATCTAACCACAATCCAAGAGCTTCTACATTAAATAAAATGGCACAGAAGTGTCAATTGTTGCTTATACTTATTTTTATTTATTAAAAATACTTTGACAACCAATAGCCTTAATTTGTAACATCCCATGTTCAGTTTACCTTTGAACTGAATCAAAATATTAGATCAAAGAAATATAGTTTGCATCTTAACTCTGATCAATGAAAGACAACTAATAACTAGGGATCGAATACCCTTTGTGGAAATTGAATGAACTACTTGAGAAAATACAGTTACTGAAATAACTATCTGAACTTGCCCAAAATGACTTCAATGGCAGCTCAATGATCAATCACATAGAGTTTGTAGCCAACAATGAGGAGAGTCTAACAATCGAAGTGGCAGAGTTTCAAAGTTGTGGCTCCCAATAGCCAGAATGACGATCAAAGCAACATTTTTCTTCAAAAATAAAAACTCTTAATGCTAGCCCAATTAATTTTTCTTGATTTAGGTACGTATAGATAAAAGCAATCACTATCTAGCTAGCTCCTTGAAAGTTGCTTTGTCTGTTTGGTTTGATAGATTATGAAATAAAAAGAAAGAAATGAATTGAGAAAGAAAAAAATTGCTTTATATCATTTTATGCAAGAGTCTTCAGTTTTCGTTTTATTTCCAGAGATAACTCAAGTGATTCTTGAAGATGGCTGCACCAGTAAGACATGAGGGTAAAATACAATCTTTATTTATTTACTTTTTTTTGCTTTTAGAATTTCACATCCATTGTTTGCTTGTTATGTCGTTCTCATACATCTATTATTTTTCTAATTTGATTTTTTTCAAATCATAATTGTTTTCATAATTTGTGATTTTGATGTGCAATTACTGCTTGTGAGTGTGCTGCTTGTAATTAGTTGTCATTGAATTTTTTGTTTTAGGTTATCAATTTCCAAGTTCTGGGTCTTGTGTTTTAGTTATTGTCAATGATGTGTTTATTATAATTTATTTCTTTGTTTCACTTCTCGTTTAGCAAGGTTTCATTAGTTTTGTTAATTTGTATATTATGGCCATGTCATGAATTTATCATTAGTTAATCATTGCAAGGTTTGTTAGTTTCATCAACAATACTATTAAATCTGTTCATGATAAACATTAGTCTTTTAAATTTTTTCACTTCATCTTTAATTTGATACATAACAAACTGAATATATAATTGAGTTTATAATCACCAATAAACATAATAAATATATACAATAACTCCAAAATATAAAGTTGAAATAAAAACACAAACAATAGTAGGGATCAGAACAGAAGAGAATGGTGATGGTCATGTCAAAACAGACACAGATAGCTTAGAAACAGAATGTTGATATTGACAGCATCACAAGCAGAACCTGCCATGACGGCGCAGCTACAGTAAGTGAGGAGGTACATGGCAATCGAAGAGTAGACAAGATAATCACCAATAATCAAGCAAAGAAATAAAATATTAAGAATAAATAACACCAAAAAATTAACGTAGAAAACCCCTAAAGTCGAGGGTAAAAACTACTGAGAGAAAATTCATTATAAAGAAGAATAACAAATTACAGTTTACAATAAATTAAACTTTTCTATCTCTCAACCCTAGAAGAAAACTCTCTTCTAGCCCCTCTAGAGCACTTTCTTATGCAATAATCAAGTTACAATGAAGAAATTGACAAAATACAAGTTTTATATCCCAAAATAACTTCCAAAGATGTGTTTCGTGTCATGGTTGTGTCACCGGCACCTGGGCATTAATTTTGTTTTTGTTTTTTTTATCACAGGACCTGAAGGCTCCAGCACTTGAAACAGGAACACTCGGGTGTTCATGCTTCTGTGAATGAAGCCCACACCTTTTTTCTTCTTCCTGCTCCAGGTTCCAATAGGTTCCTCTCCGCCTTTATCACCGGTCTCAATGCAAAGTCTACATGTTCCACCTACCCCAACGGGGGACCAACGCCACATACCAAGGCTGGCTCCTAATGCTCAACATAACTAGTGGCACAACACTTATTAGATTTACTTCTACAACCCCTTCTTTGGAGCCATAATCCATCCCCATTACCTCGTGTGGCCCATCTCTAAGCTCATACTCTCAATCTTTTGGGCAACACGCCTCTTGATCAAGGTCCTTCAAGCATCATACAAGGCTAACCTTGGCCTCAACATATGGGAGACACTGCATAAATTGGGCGAGCATGCAATTGTCTTCTCAGGAAGGTTCCCTGCGTATCTAGCTAGGGGCAAGCGATTAGGGTCTCCAAAAGAATTGCATTTACCATGCAGAGTGGTATGCATGCTCGTTTCAGTTATCACCATCCGCGGATGTAATGTAATCTTACGACAATCCATTGTCGATTCATCTACTTAAGTTTTTGAGTGTGATAAGTTATGGGTTTTATCTAATTTATAATTTTCCATTCAAGACTTGTTACTCTACCCTCTTTGTTTTAAGCTTAGAACTTGTGTTTATATTAATAAGATGTTTTGTAGATATTTATTCGTGCACGTTTTCATGTGTTTTTGATGAACGAACGTCTAATTGTGTGTGCGATGATGGAATTCTTAAGAGATAGTGAGTTTCTCAAAATGCGATTATCTAAAAAAGATTAAAAAAGTCAATAATAGAAAATTGCAAGGTTATTAGTTGTGAGATAATACTCCCTCAATCCACTAATTGTAAAGAGCTACAAAAATGGGCCCTTTTCAAATTGTAGGCCTTTGGATATTGTACACAAGCTCTCGCATAAAACTACAGAAGAAAGCACAATCAAAGGACAAACTCTTGCACAATGATGGAGCCAATCAATGGACACGTCAAAGCATTGTAATCTTCAAGCCTTCAAATCTTCAAGTTTGAAGTCCTTCAATCTTTTAGAGAAGTTCTCAGCAAAGTTCTCCAAAGTCCCCCTTTCTTAAATAATTTTCATTTTATTTATAACACTTTTCATATAAGAGTTGTATAGATTTTTTCACATTTGTTTTCCGAAATATCTCACTTGATTGGACCAAGTTTGTCTCTATAAATATCTTTAACAATTCTTATCTTGATGGAGACGGTTTATAGCAATTGTGTTTGAAACTCTTATGAAAATGAACCTCAAGGAATAAGTTACTATACGGGCCTTGTTACATTAAAATATAGCCAAACCCGTAGGAAGAAACGTGACCTATTAGACATATGAAGTGGTCCCAATGCACATGCAATATTGTTATTTTTTTATCCCGAAGCTATTGTCGTTTCATAGGTATTAAAATTTTCATCATTTTTGTTTTTCTTTGAGCATTTTACTCAAAAAGAATTTTTATATTATTAATTAGTGGAAAAATTATACCAAATTACTAAAAAATGAGAAAAAATGTAAATTGTCTAAAATACCATACTTACAAAAAAATTAAAAACTTAAGGTAACCGCTTTGGTGTGGCGGCCTAGGACACCTAAGATTTGACCGCCTAGGCTATGGGGGGCTAGATGGGTGGGCACCCAAAGTCTGGCTGATTGGGCTAGCCACCCAAATATTAGGTAGCTAGATCTGGGTTGCCCAAGACCAGGCTGCTAGGATCCAACCTCTTTGGCCTTGGGCGGCCAGCCGTCCCCCTTCAAATGGCTGCCACCAGCCCCTGCTGCAATGACCATATTTAAATTTTTTTTTTTTTGAGATGACGGCTGATGGCAGCTTTGACGGCCTCGTCTTTGCCCCAAGATCAGATCCGGCCTCAGAGCCGCTAAACGCCCTTGGCCCGACTGCCACTGGCTCCGCTGGTAGCAATTTAATTTTTTAAAAAAATATTTTTACAATAAGGGTAGATTTATTATTATAATAAAATTTTATCTTTCATGATAATTAGATATAAATTTCCACTATCCGATAATATAAAAAATTCTCATTTTTATGGTAAAAGTATCTTTTTATTTTGTTATATTAAAATCAAACTTTGGTAATGGTAAATATTTTTAAATGGCTAAAAGTAGTTTCTATTTACTGGTTTTTAAAAGTTGAAATTTTCAGTTAAAACTAAATAATCTGATGCTAAACATTTTTAGTTAAAATTCTAAATTCAATAGATTTTTTAAAGCACACCAAAAATTCAATAAATTCATAGCCTCAAAGACATGAGCTGAACTCACTCCCACCACTCGCTGTGGAGGTAGTAGGCCCAGCAGTTTGCAGATGAAATAGATAGGCCTCTCTCGCCTCCACCACTTTGTGGTTAAACCACAGAGAAACGCTACAAAAGCCAATATGGCCACCGTTTTATCCACCCTCGCCGCCGTCCCCTCAGTCGCCGGCGGCGCGGCGGCGGCGGCGACACCTCCACTTTGCACTCCTCCCTTCCCCCACCCAGAGCGCTCCCTCCGGCCGCGGAGAAGCAGCCGTCCAGCCTAGCGATATCCTCCCTGGTTCCGGCCGTCTTCGCCGCCGTCGCTCTCACCGTCTCCAGCCCCTCCCTCCCGCCCGCCCGGGCGGACAACTCCGCCTTCAGCCTCTACTACGGAACGGCGGCCAGCGCGGCCAACTACGGCGGCTACGGCGGCAACTCGGACAAGAAGGACTCAGCGGAGTACGTGTACGAGGTGCCGGCGGGGTGGAAGGAGCGGCTGGTGTCCAAGGTGGAGAAGGGGACCAACGGCACCGACAGCGAGTTCTACAACCCGAAGAAGCGGTCGGAGAAGGAGTACCTCACCTTCCTCGCGGGGTTCCCGCGCCTGGCCCCGCGCGACGCCGTGCTCAA
Source organism: Piper betle (assembly GCA_033002965.1). Classification (NCBI taxonomy): domain Eukaryota; kingdom Viridiplantae; phylum Streptophyta; class Magnoliopsida; order Piperales; family Piperaceae; genus Piper; species Piper betle. The sequence goes on along the minus strand of JAURVB010014468.1, from coordinate 36,935 downwards.
CAACCTGGCCCTCTCCGACGTGTCGCTGCAGGACCTCATCTCCGGCGCCGACAGCGTGCGGTCGGAGGAGGTGACGGACGAGAAGGGGCAGGTCTACTACGTGTACGAGATCGAAGGTGCCGGCGCTCATAGCCTCATTTCGGTGACCTGCGCCAACAACAAGCTCTACGCCCACTTTGTGAATGCGCCGGCGCCGGAGTGGAAGAGGGACGAGCAGACTTTGAAGCACATCCACCAGTCATTCAAAACTGTAGGATAAGAAGGTCCTCTTTGTTTTCTGCCTATAATTATATCTCTGTGCTGTAAACTCATGACTAATAATCTCTTTAATGCATATACACAGCCAGGTGAGTTTGATTTCCAGACTAATGACAACACTCTATCCAATTTTTCCGACAACGATATCTATCTTGCGATGAACAGATCAAATTTAGCTGGAATTTTCAAATTATCAGTCCTCAATTTTCTGCACTAATTCTTTTGTCATGATCTACCGTCACACGAGCTAGCTAGCCACTACCGTCGAGAAAGTCGTTGATTATTTTGGTTGGAGATGATACCTCAACTCAGTATGATCCTTTTAAAAAAAGTTACAGTGCCAAATATGCATTTTAAGGGTACCATTCAAGGTGAAATCTGAAGGGACAATTTTTTTTTGGAGGGACACGACTTGAGAGGCTCAAAGCCTTGATAGGTTGTTCTCTTTAAGTAAGAAGCTTAATTGGCTGTTTGAAGGCTCCTAACGACATGAGAGACATACTTTTCTAATTGTAAAATCAGCTACAACACAATTATTTCTCAATATTTCCCAAAGCAACTAATTCTCAATGTTGCCAAACGGAGGTCAACAGTGTTTTCTTAAAACAGCTCAGCACTTGATGCATTAAAGCCATGCTAAATGTTTTTTTACTTGAAAGTACTGACTTGGAGTTGGATATAAAGGGTTGAGAGTTCTCATGCCTCCTAATAGTTTTATGAAATTAAGTCATTTATATGGATAACCTTATTTTTAGGAAAAAAGCAATCCATTGAGTGAAATTAAATGGTTAATTAAGTTTTAATCGTTGTTTGAATGATTATGATTATAATTTATTGTTTATTATTTGCAGGGAAAAAATGTGAATTTTATATATTATAAATCATTTCTTTCTCAACTGTAGACGCCACGGCCAACACCTATAATTTTATCTCCATTCTCAATCAAGAATATATATGACGAGACCAATATTATGCCTGATAAGCTAATCAAATTAATCAAAACAATTTAACACTATTATTACTGCAATAAAACTGTACTGCAAGAAACAAGGGTATTGCCATCACATATTACCGTCAAAATTTATAATTACCATTAAACTCTTTCCATCGTAGACAAAATAAAAGACAAAGTGAACCATGGTTGCCTTTTACCGTCAAGTAAAAGTAAACTCTACTGTCAGGGAAAATTTGACAGGTAATAAATAATATCAAATAGTACGAGCGTTGTTTAATTACTCAATGTTCCCTGTTAGTTCAAACTCGAATCAAACATATATAAGTATAAGCACACTTTTATTTTGATCCACTTAATGCAAAACTTGATAATTTATATTAGGTATAATAGTTTATATTTTTACATGGTTATTTATATAAAATATAAAAAATAAATATAATTATCATAATAACAGTTTTATATAATAATATAATTGAATTAAAATTAAACTATTTAAAATTTTATCGTTAATTTTATTTCAAATTATAAGAAAAAAATTATATTCCACTCGAATTCAACTCGGCTTCGAATGTTTTTGAGTTTAAACGAGTCGGGAACTCGGAGTAGCACCCCTACCAAAAGCCCTGTTCGACTCTTCCCTCCCGACCTTCTCGAAGACGACGACGCCCCTCCGCCCTCGTCCTCTCCCTTCCTCGGCACTGCTCGTCATCGTCCTGCCGGCGCCCAGCATTGGGAGGACGGCTGATTTGCGTTTTGTTCTTCCCCATCTTCCCCCAATTTCGACTTTGCAAACCATGCTTGTAATTTTCTTCTTCTTCTTCTGATTTGAGTTGATTACTTGTTCATGCTTGCTTTCATTTGTTTCACTAGACTCACCAGCTGTTTGAGCTTTTGTTTCAGTTTTCTGCATTTTTTGTAATTGCTGCTTGCGTTTCAACTAATTTTTATGTGGAGCTCTGTTATGGTTGTCGGATGGGGTTTTATTTTGTTTGATTTGATGATCATGCCGTGGAATTGGTTTTTTATTTTTTGATTGATGCAGTGATTTTTTTCATGGGATTAGTTTGTTGCCTCTTGACATCCGTGTTTTTTGAATGTGCTTATTGAGGACTCATTAGTCATTATGATGGAGGAAGATGGCTTGTTTTTTTATAGCTCTCTTGATGTTGTTAGTATATGGGAAACTTATTTCTGATTGTTAATTAGTCGAATTTTATTTGAATTCTGATTAGTTACATCATTTTTTTAAGCTATATTTGTGTGAGTTGGTTACTGATGGAAGTAGATGGCTCTGTTTTGGCTCTTGTAATGTATCAAGTGTATTGTATTTGGCTCATTTGTGTTAATTGGCTAGATATGAAAATATTTAGGTCGGTTGCAGCATTTTGCTGCGTGTTGTACTTGTTTATATAGGAAATGATTAATAGGTTAGGGTTAAACTCGATATGCCAGATTTCAATGACCTTCTGTGACTGACTTTTGATCCATTCATGAGTGTTTTAAACAGATTAAGACCTTAGATGAGGACTTAGATTCCTGCTTACCCTTGAGATGTTGATTGTCATTGTCATTCTGTGACACCCATTTATGATGCATTCTTGCCAATGCTTTTGTACATGCGGTGATTGGTGCATTTATGGCGCAAACTGTTGCAAGAAATGGTGCCAATGGGTGAATCTGTCAATGGTAAGGAAAGAGAGATTGAGCTTCACAGGTTGGAATATAATTCCAGCTCTCACATTGCTGGCCCATTTTATTTATCTCTCTTTTTCTCATTATTGTTGCTTGATGTTTTGTGAATCTCACGAAATTGGAGATTTGTGTTTTTTATTTCAACATTTTGTTCCAACATTCTTTGTTTTTGTTTTGCTTAGCTTATATAATTAACCTATTGGAAAAAAATTTTGACTCGTTATTAATGGTTATTATTGAATTGCTATTTGCAACCTAAAAAAAGTAAAACTTCGATGTGTCATTGACTGCAAATTGTATGTCTAATAACTATAGAACAACAAGTGCTCTAAATTGCAAGGTTTTGAGTCTTGATTGGATTTTCTGTTGTTTGTATCTAGGAGCTGAATGTAATGATTATGTTGGGATCATTGTTGGGGTATGACTGTGCCATTAATTCTGCATTTGCTTCTTCTTTGGTGTTGTGTTGTTCATATATTGCAAGAGTGAATTAGATTTCCACTGTGAATCGTAATTGATTTTTTTGTTACAACTTCTTAAGGTAGTTGATTTTTTTATTAGGGGCCATTTAATCATCTTCAAAGAGGGACCTAGCAGCTTTGGTAAAAGGTGTTCTACCAAGTTTCCAAAATTAGGTCTCCACTCAACTTGATATTTGCAAGTGAATTAGACATGGTTCTGGCTATACTAGATTGATTTGCATTATTCGGTGGTTAATCGTTTTTATGCCCCCTTATTCAATTATCATTGATGACAAATAATTGTGTCCTATAATGTATATAGTATTTCTTTAGTATATATTTATATTGTTCTAGTCCGTTGTGTAGCTCGCATATTTTCTTCCAGTCTGGCAATTATTTTTTTAAGTTGATTCAATATAGGAAAAAGTTCAAACATGTAAGTTACTGAATCAGGATTATCTTGTACTAATATTCTGACATACATAGAATTTTGAAGGAAGCATTACTGTGAATGTCGTGGGAGGAAGGGCATCGAGCACCTATGGGTATTTTTGATAAACTGATTTTCTTATTGTGAAATTGTTTTGTTTGTTTCAGAGGTCGAGATATCTGGGTGTAATGGATAGTGCATTTGCAACTCCCTTTGCATATCTGGATATTAGAAGCATGCTCAGATTAGCTCGCCATGTTTTTATGCCTGTGACAAAGCTATGTGCTGATGCCGTCCACCCTCTCAAGGTGGAGTGCCACAAATATGTGAGAGTTTTATGACTTTATCTTACTTGTTATGAAATCCATGTCACTGGATATTGGATCATTAGCTCTTTAGGAGTTGGTTTTTCTCATGAGTTGATACATCATATGGCAAGTTGCTCCTACTATGTTTTCTCACGGTTGTCTCATTTTGTTGTGAACAGTTTGGCCAGCCTACAGTTTATATTAGAGCAATTTCTACTTCAATTTTGACCCCTCAAGATTGTTCATTTCCTCCAGAGTTGTTATCGGAGAAGAAAGTGCTTACCGTTGATTGCACTCCTGGTATTGGATATGTAGCTTTTTTCTGTCTTACTTTATTGTAATTAGATTTTCTTTACCCTAATATTTTGGTTGGGTTTACAGCAATTTATCTGGTCGTCATAAGCTAGTTGACTTGGATTTTTCTGCACCCACCATCATCATTCTTACATGGTTGAAAAACTGCTTAGCTAGTAATTAAAGCACACAACTCCGGCTATTGTTGACTGTGTTATTTTATTGATCATTTATTTGATCTGTATATACTGTTTTATTTGTTTTGTTATAAATTTTCATTACTTACACATTCTTTTGGCCCTTTTATTGACATCAAAGGTCTATATGAAGATCTTGTAATGCAAGATATAAATTTTGATGATGAGGACAAGGGATTAATAGTTTTAGCTGGTGATGTTTTCGATGTTCTGATCAGAAAAGATATTGTGCACTGAGCAGTGCGTTGGCAGCTTGCAAAGCGGCAACAGGTTAGTGAAATTTTGTTGTAATGGGTAGACATATGTAGATTCTAATTCAATGTTAACTATGTGTTTGTTGTATGAGCTCATCTTTTACTTGAATGTAACTTGCACTCTTTTCAAATTGCTGGTTTGGTGTTTTTAAAACTGGAAACAGCTAGCCAAATGGCATTTCTCATTTTATGCTTCTCTTAAGTCGGAAGCTTGCTCTTACTTATTTAGGTGCTTTTCTTTTTGAACGCGTGATGGTCTTGATCGATTTCAATGTGTTATGATAGGAACTGACTGAAAAACAACATGTGCTGCCTGTCTCTTTGTAAGAATTTTGGTATGCTTTCCCATGCATTCTAAGTGGCTGCAGTAGTCGAAATGCTTGTACTCCTATTTCATTAACTATTTTCTTGTCATAATCCCCAGTTAGTAAAATTTATTCAAAGTGATCCTTATCATTTCTTAAAGTGCGTGGGGGTAATTGATTTCATGGTTTTCTTTTCCTTTACTTTACTTTCATTTATCTTATCTTTTTAAATGAATTTTATGATTGCAAAAAACAAAATCATTTGGTTGACTTGACCTGATGAGTTGACACTGCAGTACTGTTTTGAAATGATGACATTTTGTGTTTTTATGTGAAGTTGTTCTTTATAGTTTCATCATGTTGCTTCTCGTGTCCTTCTGGTTTGTAAAGACGCAATATCAAAATGTCCAACCTTTTTTTTTCTAATCTTGCATATGTGAGAATAAGAATTTGTTACGATAGCAGAAAGGATATGGTAATCATAATCTTTTTGTATAAGCTGATGGCTTCCTGATTTAGTTGTCGTTTCTATGGTTGCATCAAACAACTCTTATAGATTTCATGTATTGGTGTACATTTAGATTATCGCTTGACTGGAACAAATCTCTATTAAGGATAAATATGTGCGCATGAGTCTTTGTGATTGTCATTGGGAGTTTATGGTCGGACTTTAAAATTTGGTAATAGAAATATAGTTTGACCTGGCTTATCCTCTTTTGCTACTGCCATATTCAGGGAACACATTCAACAAAAACAATCAGTGAAGTAAGTGGAATGGGTGGGAAGCCCTACTGACAGAAGGGCACAGGGAGAGCTAGGCATGGAACATTGTGAGGGTCTCAGGTGTGAATCTATTTTTATTTTTCTTTTCTTTTTGTTTTTGTGTAATTTCATGTCTAGTTTTGGTACACTAAGATAGACGAATGGATTTTGTGGTATTTGAATTCTTTATGTTGGAATATATGATGATGGTATATTACATGCCTTCACTTCTGAAGTATACATATCTGTTTGTTGTCCTAGTCACTTTGTTTTTAAATACTTCATAGTTCATATTGATTTTTCAGAAGCTACATTGAATGATGTGCAGTTTAGGCATGGAGCTACTATGCATGGGCCAAAGCCCTGAAGTCATGTTATAAAGTTGAACAAAAAGGTTTGACGTTTGGGACTGAAGCTTGCTTTATCTGCCCGCACTGCTGAAGAAAAGGCAAGCAAATTTTCTCTTTTTTCCCATCTCTTTTCTCATGTTACCTCCTGCATTTAAATTATTTTCTTGAGACTTTGTGAGGTGTCTACTCCCTCCACCTTAAATTGCTGACATTCTGCTTCCAGTTATGGAAAACTGAAACTGGAAGGGGAACTGTGGATTTTATTTTTTATTGGATTGTCCAAACAGTGCATCTGATAATTGTAAATGTTAAGTTAGCACATAGTGGTACCAGGTCGGTTTTTAATGCTATCAAGTTGTTTGTCTTTGTTTTTTTAGCTAACAAGGTATTTTCTTGTGCAGCTTATTGTTTTTGATGACCTGTCTGTTCCTACACACAAGACTGAGCACATGGCCAACTATGTTACTCAAATGGAGGATACCAAAAAGGTTCTGCTGGTGGATGGAGGTTCTATTCATGAGAAGCTGAAATTGGCTATGCAAAACTTGCACTATGTGAATGTTCTACCGTCAACGTTAAGCCATTCTTATCTCAGCTTCCATGTTTCTTTTTTTCCTGAGTTTATTGATATGAAACCTACCATTTGTGCTTACCTGTTTTCATTCTAAACTCAATGCAACTTATTGGGCAAAATAACGATAAACTATTTTGTAACATTGAAAACCTTGGAAGATTGCTTGATAAAAAATACTGATGTGGGTTAGGGATATTGCTTGATTATAAAGGTTTTCTACATCCTGCAGGGTTTGAATGTTTATAGTATTCTGCAGCATGACACTAAGGTTATGTCTCGTGATGCAGTTGACCAGATTGTTAATCGGATGCATACACCAATCAACCGTTTACATTAGTTCGTCATTTCCATAGTGTTGTTTTAAAGTGCTGCTCTGTTGAGTGTGCCATTATCCTGTCTGGCAAGTTCAGAGCCTTTGATTGATCGGTACTGGTAGTAGCCACAGCAGTGCTAATCATTCTTGTCGGGCATGGTTGAAGCATGGATTTCCAGTGAATTTATATGGGGCTTCCAAAGATGAGGAATTTAAACGGCAGAGCAAGTCAAACAGTAAGCTGTGTTTTGCTACCTGCTTCATCAGAGCAAGAAGTGAAAGTTCCAGGTTAAGAGCCACAACTTTTATCCAACAACTTGAGGGGGAAGGGTTGAGGAAAAGGGCTGAACATACTTTCTTTGTGGTTGTGATGCCCGCGTGATCAACAGTTTCGCTTGAGGGGAAGGGCATGTGGTTCAATTCAATAAAACGTGATTGAAAGAGCCGTGTAGGAAATGGAAGTTTTCTTCTTGGTTTGAAATTCTTCTGGAAAAAGCCAAGTATGCTGCCGGTTCGTCTTTGTTTGTGGCCGATGCCGTCCTGGAAAAAGTTGGGTGGCTTCTCCCTTCACGGTACTTTTAGTGCCTTTGCAGCGGAAACTTCCTCTTCTCAAGTTTTGACCAACAGCAAATTACGGTTGGTAATAAAAGCCCATTCGCCGTCCAATCTTGCTGACCAGTTCTCCCACACATCCTGATGCCTGGCATGGGGAGGCCCATCAGCTAATGCGTATGATCTATGCAGGCTCTAGGTTACAAAGGGAACAAGGCAATCTTAATTCTTCCTCCTGTCAAAAGGTCATCATTCAAGAACACAGCCAATTTAACTATTAATAGATCGACGTTAAAAACTGGCGGGCACCTAATAGAGTCGAAAGCTAATTAGTTCATTTTTTAGAAATTATAAGTCAAAAAATTAATTTTACCGGGCATTTTAAGTCGCTGGCGGCACCAGGTAATCAAAGTCAACTCCAACCTTTCATTCACAATGCCGCCCGCATGGGAGAAAAAGGACGGACCAAAAATGAAAGATAGGCAAAAGGCAGGTGGAATAGGGGAAAATATAAAGTCAAAAAGACAGGTGGTGAGTGATGCCAATTGCCAAGTAATAACCACAACAACTCTAATCGGTTGACATAAATATCGCGTTGCCAGGGTTTGGAAAGCCTTGGAATCGAGTTAGGGACGCTCCAGCTTGGCCGTCGTGAGTCGCGGCCCGGTGATTTTTCCTCTCCCCCACCCTTTCTAAGGTCCTTCTCTTCTCTTCTCATCTCTTCCCTTTATTGTTCTTAGGTTTTGATTATTTGTTTGGCATCTCCGAATCATTCTACTTAATACCCTCCTATTTTTATAACCTTTCCGATCCCCACCGGCGCGCCTCCCGTCGTCCATTTTTTTGTTTTATTGTGTGACATTGACCATCGATCTGCAATTTGTAGTCTGATTTATCCAATTTGTGCAGTATTACCTGGTAATTGAGGGATTGCACATGGGAAGTCGTTTGTGGTTTTGTATTTTTTGTGGATCGGTTGTGCAGATCATTAGATCTGTACAAATTCGGATCTCTCTTGATTGCAGTTTTGCTTGCCTGTTGAATATCTGATCAGCTCTCTGTGTGTGCTAGATTTGATGAATCTATTTGCGTTTTTTTGTGTTGTAGATGGTTAGTATTTTGATGCGTTGGTGGTGTCGCTTGTTTTGAGGCTTTCGACTCTATTGGGGTTGGGTTTTTATAGATTTTCGATCTGGATGAAATCTGAGTTGTGTTTGTGTGCAATAATGAAATGGGTGTAAAATTTCTTTAACTACTTGGTCAGGTTGAGATTTTATATCACACAAAGTATGAGTTGAGGCGTTTCGCTAAGGTGGTTGCTAGACTGCTCTTTTACCCATCGAAGTCATACGCATAATTGTTTGCATTTGTTTGTGACTATACGCACATAAGTGGGTCGTATTGTGATGAAATTTGGGTTGTGTTTGTTTGAAATGGCTGTAAAGTTTACCTGCTAGTTGGTCAGTTTTAGTATTTTGTTGATGTGGTTGTGCTAGACTGCCATTTCATTGCTTTTAAATCTTATAATAAGATCTATGAAAATGAAATTCACCCATCAATTCATTCCCGAAATTTGGTTGTACGTGTGTGACTATTCGTGCAACAATGTGTTGTATGTTAATTATCTATGTTGAGAGATTTCTCTGTTGTCTGTCGACCTGTTCATTTATATGTTCTAATTTGTGACAGATTTTAAGGCATGGCAGATCGCTCCCATCAAACACTTCTGGTACAGCGGGTAGCTGGTCAGCTCAACTTGGGTTCTAGCTTTACCCAAGATTTGCATCGTAATTCTGGTTTCCATAATCCTGCTTTACATCAAAGGCATTTTACATATGGGAAATACAGCTATGGTGGCTTGCAGATGCCCAACTGGCAAGGCAACTACACCTTGCCTGTCATTTCTCAGGTTTCATCTGTCTGTGTGCCTGCGCCATCCGAGAAAGGGATTGCTGGTTTTGCCATCGATTTTTTGATGGGTGGAGTTTCTGCAGCTGTGTCTAAAACTGCTGCTGCTCCTATTGAGCGTGTCAAGCTTTTGATCCAGAACCAGGATGAGATGATCAAGTCTGGACGTCTGTCTGAGCCTTACAAAGGTATTGGGGACTGTTTTAAACGGACGATTAAGGATGAAGGGTTTGCATCCCTCTGGAGAGGAAACACTGCCAATGTCATCCGCTACTTTCCCACTCAGGTAATGTTTTTCTTTAGAGGTTCTTTAGTGCAATGCTAGGTCTTTTGAGATCGCAGAGTCCTTTTACACATGTTTGTCATTAGTTGTAATATGTGATATATTCAGGATGTGGTCTTTTTGAGGCAAGGCACACTTTCTTTTTGCATAAACTTTTTTCCCATGTTTCATCGTTTCTCTTTTAAATATTGTGATGTCTGAGGAAATTTTTCCAAGATTGAGATGTGTGAATAGAAAAGGTACTGTGGGGAAGATCTGCATCGATTCCTTTGACTATGAATTCTCATACTTATCGTTTGTTTGTTTGTTTGTAAAGGGTGTTATCTAGATTGATGTGATGGGGAGGGATTAAGTTTTTTAGATGGTGTTATCTGTTTTTTCCTGTTTGATCACTTCGGCATTCATTACACTACAGGCCTTGAACTTTGCTTTCAAAGATTATTTTAAGAGGATGTTCAACTTTAAGAAAGACAGAGATGGATATTGGAAATGGTTTGCTGGAAACTTGGCATCTGGTGGTGCTGCTGGTGCTTCATCACTTCTTTTTGTGTACTCCTTGGATTATGCCCGAACCCGTTTGGCAAATGATGCTAAGGCTGCAAAGAAAGGTGGCGAGAGACAGTTTAATGGTCTGGTTGATGTATACAGAAAAACTCTTCAATCTGATGGTATTGCTGGGCTATACCGTGGGTTCAACATTTCTTGTGTTGGAATTATAGTGTACCGTGGTTTGTACTTTGGAATGTATGATTCTCTGAAGCCAGTTCTCCTTACTGGAAAGCTGCAGGTTAGTGGATTTTGTTTGATTGGTATTGGATGTACATTGTCAATTGGAGCTGTGGAATGTTCCAGGTTCTATCGAACTTTGTTTGACATATATTTTGTCACTATTTCAGGATAGCTTCTTTGCTAGCTTTGCTTTGGGTTGGCTGATTACAAACGGTGCTGGCCTTGCATCTTACCCGATTGATACCGTTCGCCGTAGAATGATGATGACTTCCGGAGAAGCTGTCAAGTACAAGAGCTCTTTGGACGCATTCTCACAAATTCTGAAAAACGAGGGTCCCAAATCTCTCTTCAAGGGTGCTGGTGCCAATATCCTTCGTGCTGTTGCTGGTGCTGGTGTCCTCGCTGGCTATGACAAACTGCAGATGCTTGTGTTTGGAAAGAAGTACGGATCTGGCGGTGGCTAAGGTTTAGCGTTATCTTGTTATTCACTAGGATAGTAAGGGATTTTGTGATCCGAATAATAATTTTAGACAGAGCGGGAGGTGTTCCTGCGAAATTTTTTGATGCATTTTTACCAAAATTGGTTGGGAAAGCTGCAACCTTTCTCAATATTTGAGGTTTTCATAAAGTGACATTTGTGCGGTTTAACAATTGATCATGAACCTTCTTCCGGTGAGTGTTTTTCTTCTATTTCCATGCTTTTACTATTGCTGTTGTAGTGCCATCCGGTGAGCATTTCAAGTTTTGGAATACTATCTAATCTTTGCTGATTTCTACCTGCGGCTTACAACCATCATGATTCTGGGCTTCTGCAAGATGGTGGAAGATGTTCTAAAGTTTCTTAAACCGGTTTCATTTATTTCATTGTATCACTTGATATTCCAACAATATTAAAATTTAGTTACTCCTCTCGATCACATGTTTATATTTTGCCGCCATTATTCAACCATTTCTTGTAATTGGTTTACATTATAGCTGACACAAGTATGTTAGCGATTGCTAATACTAATTTTTATTTTTATTTATTTGTGTACATTTAGGATTTAAGAGTGTGACGGACGTATCTTTGAAAATGTAGGAGACGCTGTGATGGTATCTAACTTACAGGCATATCTTATCTTGATTTGCTGTAGAAACGGACTTATTTTTCTTTCATGATTACAGTAAATTAACACTTTGGGGTCTTTTTGGTTAGCGTAAAAATAATAGAAATGAAAAAAAATTTGTGCGAAATAAAAATATAATGAAGTGAAATTATATAAAAAATTAAAAATTTGCCTTACGTGTCTAGAGAGTATGAAAATAAAATAAAGGTAAAATATTTTTTTACATTCAAATGTCTTTTAATATTTTTTCTATTTTTTCTATTTTTATAAGAAAAATATTGCTTTATAAAATTTTTAATAAACTTATTTTAACTAAAATTATAATTTCTTTTAACTAAACTTCAAGATATCTAAATACAAGAAAATTTGGCTTCTAAATTTTTTTTCTTTTGCAAACAATTAAACAGACCTTGATTGCTTTTTAATTCTTGTGTTTATTTATTATTATTATTATTATTATTATTATTATTATTTCTTTTTTTATTTTGTGTGCATGTGCGTGTGTGTTTTGTTTTTTGTTCGTTTGATTGTTTGTTTTTCTTTCAAGCTTGTGTTTACCTTTTTGGGTCTTTCTTTTGAGTTGTTCTTAGCGTTTGGAGCATATGTAATTGTGTAGGCAAATTTTACAATGCTTTTTGTATTTTGGACAGTATTAGCCATTCTATCATCTATTTAACTACAAATGATTGAGGTTGAGACATTAAACCTAAGAGGTCATTTTTTACAGGTCATATATGAATTACATATCTTAGTTTTCGTATCATTATTTCTAATTACCTCCATCTGTTTCTTTTTATATTATTTGGATATTCTCTTACCCTTTGATCCATAATCTAAATTTGTCGGTTTATAACTTCGGAGGTTTTCTTTGACAAATTCAACCTCCAAACGAATACAAGCAGTTGTCTATGATGTTTTAAAATCAATAGTTTTTACCGTTCACAACTTTATTATATAACAGAATGAAATAAAAGTCAAGGACTGAGATCAGTACTGATTAAGAAAGTTTTCAGCCCTTGAAAAGCCATTTTGTTGCATGCAACGTAAAAAAAAATTTCCAAAACAAAAAAATTGTTACGATTTACGAATACCAGAAAACAATCATAGTTTTCGATATTATCGATAAGTATTGTGATACCCCAGTTGATGAGGGTGATGCAATTCACCATATGCTGTTTTGTAGTTTGAAAGTAAATCTTTTTCCATATTTACGGCTTGAGTTTAAGGCGAGGACAAATAATTGAATCTATTAATTTTTTAAATTTGATTATATTTTTAGAATCTTTATTGAATTTTTTTAAATTTGTTTAATACATACCGGTCTTTTGATATTCTTATATCAACAAAAATTTATAGGAATCTTAAGATTACAACAAATAGTGGTTGGATGATACGGGATATTCTGTTTAAATGATAAAAATTTAATTATATAATTTAAACTTATCACTAAATTTACATGTTATTAGTATTATTACATCACCGGTTACTTGTATACTAAATATTTTTTAAATAATAACACGGTAAACTGTTACAATTAATTGGTTGTAATATTTATTTACAAATAACGAATTGTGATAAATTAATCACTTGGTGCTCTTCCTAACGCTATTATTATATATGTTTATTATTAATTAGTATCACATGCAAGAGCGTTACAGAAAATCTGCTTTCGCAATTATTTTGTTGGTCCAAATTCTCATAATTAACGGAGTATGAAGGGCATAACCATAGCAATTTAGATTAATTAGATAGCTGCTAGAATAGATTTACTGTAATATTTTGTTGGTCCAAATTGTCATAATTAACGGAGTATTAAGCATATAACCATAATAATTGAGTTTAATTAGATAGCAGCTAGAATAGATTTACTGTAACATTTGCAACTCTGACAAATCCAATTTCAGGGATCTTTTATAAAGTTTGACATAGATGGATGCCTTCTTATAGGGTTGCTAATTCAGATAATTGGGCGAGCCAGCTCGTGAGCATTTAACGTTTGGTTCGGCTTGACTCGACTTGAAACTCGACATTTAAATACTTACTCGAACTCGAATCTTACGAGCCGAGTTTGAGTAAGGTCATGTTCGAGTCGACTCGACTCGAACACGAGCATGTATGTCTAAAATTCGTTCGATCTAGAGTCGAATTTGAATCGTTTTGAAGAAGCGTTGTGACCTAGTTCAAAAGTGAAAGGAAATGATAGGAAAATGAAAGAGTTTCAAACTATTAAAGCTGAATTCGAACATATATTAAGCTCGGCTCGCTCAATTAACACCCCCGGCTTCTTATTCCTGGCGGGGGCTCGCTTGGCCCGTCGTTGTGGCTGACGTCTCTGTGACTCCGTCCCCCCACTCCACCAGATCGGTAAAATATAAAAGATTAAAAGAAAAAAAAATAGCCCCGTTGCCTTTGTTCTTGCTGCCGTCGCTTCCCTTTCCCTTCTCCGCCTCGTCTTAGCCTCGATTTCGAGTAGGATTGTGTGATTTTCCATCCTTTCAAGATTTGTGCTTCTCGTGTTACCTATTTATTATCATCCAATTAATCAATTTTGTTATTATGTTTATACACATGGTAGGGACATAATTTCTCTTAGCTGTAGTATATGTCTTCAAAATTTTTTTTGTTTTTCATGTCTGAATTGGCAACAATTAGTCATACTTTGGGTTGCATTTTTTTTTTTGAATAAAAAATCCTCTTATTATATCTTAATGCACTGTTATTTGTTGAGTTATGTTGTTTATAATTTGTCTACTTTTATGTTGACCGAGATCTTGTTATCTTCTTGTATCTTATGTCTGTCGGTGGAATGTTAATGAATTAATGGTTGTTTGTAGATCATTTTTTGGTTGCTCCTACGACCATGAGTGAGGTATTTGAAGGGTACGAGCGCCAATACTGCGAACTTTCTGCAAATTTATCCAAGAAGTGTGCATCTACGGGCCAACTTGATGGAGGTAGTCGGAACTACATCCTTTACTTTTTGTTGGTTGTTGATCTGTTAGCATGTATCTTATTGGCTTTTTTATGTGCTGTATGTATATTCTTGTGTTAGCCAGGCTTTAAATTTATTTGTTTGTTAGCCGGCAACGTGCCTGATGATGTTTTGCGCGCGGTTAGCTGGTCTTTGATGTGTTCTGTATCCTAATAATAACTTGAATTGGTTGTTTTCATGCGCGAGAACTTTGGCCTCGCGTATGTTTGTCAACTTCCTGTGGTGTATGGATAAAAATAATTCTTTGTTTGAATTCTGGTCATGTGCATCCAGAATCTTTAGGAGCTTTACATTTTGAAATGTAAAAGCAGTAATTCGCTGAAAAACTGTTATTGTTAGTTTCTGCGTGCTTTGAAAATTTATACAATTAGTTGCTGCGTATTCAAGTTTGGGGAGTAATGCACATTTATGTATATATGAGTAGTGATGACCGGGTTTTTAATCAGCTTCAAATGAGATAGGGAAAGGAAAACCATATCTTGTTAGTATTAGTGCGGAGCTGATTATGGCTGCATATGGACCCTATGTTTGAAAGAAAATGCAATCAACCTCTTTAAGTGTGCTTTCACATGATCGTGAAAAATCAACTATCCGTTGTTCTAATTGTCGGAAAATATAATGAATCACTAAGCATGTTTGTCTTGGCTGATGTGGACTAGAACATCTGTTTCATCTATTGTACTTCTATCTTATGCAGACATTTTTTTTGCTGTCCTTATTATTCTGTGTTGATTCTTTCTCCTTTACAGAACAGAGAAAACAGAAAATTGCTGAAATAAAATCTGGAATAGATGATGCTGAAGCTCTGGTATTGATATTCGTATTCTCCTTTAATTGAATTACTTATGCTGAGTGCTATCATAGTTTAGGATTTCTGCAGATTCGGAAAATGGATCTGGAAGCGAGAAGTTTACAACCCAACTTAAAGGGTATGCTTCTTGCTAAACTGAGGGAGTACAAATCTGATCTCAATAATCTGAAAAGTGATCTTAAAAATCTTTCCTCCACAAATTCAAATGCTGCCGCAAGAGATGATCTGCTGGAAGCAGGAATGAAAGATACATTAATGGTGAGATTGGCATGCAATTACTTTTATTTAATGCCCCCTATATACCCATCTCGTTCTGCAGTGTATAAGAAAATAATGGCTGAGAATTAATGCAGCTTTGTGATGGATTGTGAGTGGCTTACATTATGAATTGTGTCTATATATTTTGTCATGTTTAGCCTGGAATTTTGTTTTGTTCAAAATATTTATTGCTCGCCTCCATCCCCTCTCTTTGAGGGTTGTTACTGGACAGGCATCCTGCATACTCTAATTTTGTTATGATTTCTGTTTATTGATTTAAATTTCAAAGCAACCAATGGGTTGTGTAAAATCCATAATGCTCATCCTCTATTGGGAGAAAATCTAGATGATTCTGATGAAGATTAATTGTTCATCTGATGAGTTATGAGAGCCATGTGTTCCTTCATTTGGGGGGAGTTTGATCTGGTGTTGCCCGATTTACAAACTGGGAGTAGGAAATGAACTCGTTGACCTCCAATTGTACATCAATTTGCGAACAGTTTATCTTTATTTTCTATTCATGGCAGGTTTCAGCTGAGCAAAGGGGCAGACTTGTAATGTCAACAGAAAGATTGAACCAATCGAGTGACAGAATCAAGGAAAGTAGGAAAACCATGCTGGAGACTGAAGAAATTGGTGCTTCCATACTTCAAGACTTGCATCAACAACGCCAGTCATTGCTCCATGCACATAATACTGTATGCTCTCTCCTTCATTCATTCCTTTGCATGTGAGCTTGTATAGTTATTGAAAATTGTAACCAACTCATGCAGCTTCACGGGGTGGATGATTATATTGGCAAGAGCAAGAGGATCCTGACAACTATGTCAAAAAGGATGAACAGGAACAAATGGATTATTGGTTCAGTAATTGCAGCCCTTGTGCTGGCTATCATCATAGTCCTGTATTTCAAGCTTTTTCACTGAACCAACCATTTATCCTGTGTGTATATGAACTCTGTCGATGCGCGTGTAAGATTAATCAGATCCAGATTCTGCTTGTTGTATCTTGTTAAAACATTTTATTGGTTTGCAACACGAATCGTCATCCATATTGATTGAGCAAATCAATAGGCAAGCATTGTATCTGATGAGGTTCGAGCTCCCAGGTTCAGTGACTCGTGTAAAATAGCTCGTCTCCGGTGTTAGTGACCATTGGCGCGATTGCTCGGTACTTTGGTTCCATTTTAGGTTTGCTGGATAAATTACAAGATAAAGCTAGACATGCTTGTAAGTTTCATCGTCGACCATTATCTGGTCGATGTGAAGATGGTCGGGCTTATAATCACTAGGCAAAATATTGTGTTATGAACAATTTGTTCTATAGATAAATTTTAATTTTTTAAATAAAATCTTGTTAAATAATGAGTTGGATTGTAATAATAATGTAATATCTTAGATATAAATTTTGATTACTTTAAAGATAGATTTTGACTGAGAGAGAAGATAAATTATAATAATTTTATTTATTATTATTATTATTGTCATTATATGTTGTATTTTGATTAATTAAAATTCTTGTTTTTAATCAGAGACTAATATTAAATTCCCCTTTTATTATTAAGACTAGATGAAATTTACTGAATAATTATAAAATTGAGATTAATGCCCACTAATGCTAAGCAAGCCCATTAATGCTCAATAATAAGCATATAAGATCTAAATAATATTTTAAGTCAGATAAATATTTCATTTGGTAAAAAAATGTTTGAGACGAGATCGATGTTGTCGCGAATCTTAGTAATTTTTTAAAAAAATTGAAATGTGATATGTGACAAACAAGTCTGGCAAGTTGTACACTATGAATTAGATTTATGCATGAGCTAGTTAGCTACTGATCGAGTTGAAACTGAGTTTATTTATTTATTTATTTATTTAAGGCAAGGGGATTGACTTGTTTAATAGCAAATTAGGAAGTTAGTGTTGTTAGAAGAGTTTGAACAACAGATTGAGCTAGTTTATTAGTCATTACGAAAATGAGTGAGGTAAGTCTTACAGGGTGACATTATTCCTCTCCGGTCAATCTCAAGTTTGTATTATACTTTCAAATTAATTGTTCAAAATAAATAGACATCCTAAACATATTCAAGATTTATAATTCAAGTGGATTTATTTTTATTCCAAGACTCTTAATTAAACAATAACTAAAATAAGGAAATTAACTTTAAATCTAGCATTTATTAATGTAGAAAAGATTTAGCTAAAGTAAGATTATATACAAGTAAAATTTCTAAATTAAGTATGTATTAAGAAATTAGGTAAGACTATATACTTGAATAAATGTTATTAAGTTTTAAATTGAGGCGATTATAATAATCTCAATTATTTAAAAAATTACAAATTACGATTTTTTTATGCTAGTAATAGTCTTTTATATATACATTTGCTTTTTGTAAATAGTTATTAGGAACAGTCTTGAAATTAGAATTAGGAAGTATTTTAAGTTTTAGCACTAATAATAGTCTTTGTTTCATATATTTTATTAGAAGGTCGATTGAGTTCACGGTTTCTAAGATTTTTTTTTTGAAACAAAAAAGCTTCCATTAAGTATCACCATAAGTACAATTACAAGAAGACCGCCCTTTAGAAGCCAAAAAAGGGAAGTCGTGTTAAGCTACCTAGGAATCGAGATTATATTGGCAATACATTTCTGCAGTTCACAAAATAAACTACGATATATATATGAAGTAGTTGCATATTTGTTCACAAATTACAATCATCCATACCGATCATAAAATAAGCTAGGTTGTGGTCGAATACTTCTAATGATTTATTGCTTCATGAAATCTAAACTGATCATATCGATAGGTGGTTGTCAAGATGGTTGCACAGCTTTGTTCCTTTTTAAAAAAATTGCCTCTTTTGACCGGAGTCATACTATATATATACAAGATATAATTAAAGTCAATTATGCCAATTAGGGCTAATAAACAAGCAAGCAAGCCAAGCTAAACTTATATTCAAACTCGGTTTAAATAGTTCGAAGTTCGTTCGAACTCAGTCGAGATTGAACGAGTTTTTAACATGCATGCTCGAGCTCGACTCGAATATTTATATGTTGTTTGAGCTCGAATACACTTAAACTGTTTAATCTTTACGAGCTCAAACCCAGTTCGTTCGTGAGCTCGAAATCGGCTCAATTGAAAAGTGGAAAGTAACTCATTTAAAAAAATGAAGCCATTGCGAGTTGAATATTGCCTTGCTTCAAACTCGGTTTGAAGGCTTCGAGTTCGAGTTCAGAGTCGAATTCGAGTCGAGGTTGAACCGAGGCCGAACGTCAAATTCTCGCGAGTTGGCTTTGCTCAATTAATAACCCTAATGCCAACTATTAATTTTCTTTATATAATAAAATTTTGAACTTTTGGAAAGTTATACATGAGATTAGCTTTTTGTCAAAGTATTTTTCCTGTATACAAATATTGTTTAATGTCATAGCTTTTGAAGAATAATTATATAAAAAAATGGAAACATATCCAACAAGGCATTTTAAACGCAAGCATCTGCCAAAATATCTAAATCTACGTCCATAGCCTAAGTGAACGGACATGGATCGGGGTTTTTATAGTCGACGCTGAACATGCCACCACAATTTTGATGAAGATGGTTGTGGACAGGCAAGGCATGTTCGTCCACATTTAGTGCCGGTCCTATTTGGAGAAAGTGTGTGAGATTAAGCTACATACGTATAAACTAGTTGCAATCCTCGGCGATGCGTGGATGCTATTCATTTTACTAAAATTAGGTATAAAACAAGAAAAAAAGAATAAAAGTTGATTATATAATTAGTGCTTCTTAGACACAAATATTCAATATATAAATTATTTATTATTAATTAATTTAAAAATTAAAAATAGAAAATTTTCTGGCAGACCCTATATTTGAAAAGGAATCTCATTTCATTGAACACTCTTAAAGAAAATGGGAGCCAAACATTGGAGAGGGTTCTAATAATGCCATCATGAATCTTGATTTTATTATTCACTTACCAGTAACTTTGCATTGTGCATTGTTACCTATCATGACAACTCTGCCTTCAATAGATATGCATTGTGCATCTTGATTTGAAGGTGGAGTTCTCAAAATATTGAAAGATGCCATTAGTTTAATGAAGGTTAACAAATATGGTAAGCTATATGTTTTGCAAGGTATTACTGTTACAGGTACCACAACGATTTCTTTGTCAGCCCTAACAGACTTAAACATTACCAAGTTATGGCACATGAGGATTGGACATATGAGTGATCGTGGAATGACAATATTAAGTAAGCATGGTCTTACATGTGGATAGAGTATGGAAAGCAGAAGCGAGCAAACTTCGGCTCAGGTATTTATAGAACCAAAAGTACTCTTGAATTTTTGTGAGCATTGTGCTTTTGGAAAGCAGAAGCGAGTAAACTTTGGCTTAGGTATTTATAGAACCAAAAGTACTCTTGATTATATCCATTCTAATCTTTGGGGGCCTTCTCATGTTGCTTATGAAGGTGGAGCAAAATATATGCTTACTTTTATTAATGACTATTTGAGATGTGTATGAGTTTATTTTTTAAAGTATAAAAATGATGTCTTTTTAACTTTTAAGACATGAAAAATAATGATTAAAAACTAGACAAGCAAGAAAATCATGCGGCTTATGATAAATAATGGTTTAGAGTTTTGTGAATCTAACTTTAACAAGGCCTATGAAAGTGAAGGGATTGTTAGACACCACACAGTTGTTGGCATGACTTAACAAAATGGTGTAGTAGAACAGATGAACATAACTATTTTGGAAAAAATTCGATGCATGCTCTCTAATGTTGGATTAGGCAAGGAATTTAGGGTAGAAGTAGCCTCAACGACTTGCTATATAATCAACCGATGTCCACATAAATCACTTGACTCTATGACTCCACATGAAATGTTATCAGGAAACTTGCTAATTATTCTCATTTGAAAATGTTGGATGTCCTGCATATGCACATGTTAATACTGATAAATTGGAATCATGTGCCAAAAAATGCATTTTTCTTGGTTATGCATCCAGGGTGAAAGGATATAGATTATGGTGTTCTGATCCAAAATCACCCAAATTTATTATTAGTAAAGATGTTACATTTGATGAGTCATTTATGCTCCATCCAAAGGAGTTTTATTTTTCTTCACCCGATGATACATGTATTGCTGAAAGTGATAATGAGAAGGTGGAGTTAGAACTTAATGTTTCCTTAAGGTAATTAGTAAAGTATTGTCAGGGATAAACCAAGGAGAGAAATCAAACCACCACAGAGATACGGTGAATCTGATCTTATTGCCTATGCACTATCCATTGTAGAAGAGACATGTTAATGGTGGACCATTGACTTACTTAGTGTAAAACCCACGATTCGAGTTAGATTTTTATATTCAGAACCGGTCGGTTCGACCATTATTTTCGAGTCGAGTTAGTTTCAGAACACGTGTACTGAGCCGACACCGATCTCGTGTATGAGCCATGAGGGTTATGTGTACCCAAGTATATGATGATAACGTCAAACACAGCAGAAAAGAATGAGTTATTAGAATATATGAGAGTATGCAATTCATTTTTTTTTATTATGATATATAATGGATCGTAGAATTAGTTTTAGGCCGTTTATCGCGTTAGGACGCGTTACGGGCATTTTGGGTGGGTTGATAGTTCTAGAGCATATCATTATGATTTTTTGGTGTTGTTTGATTTTACGGGATTTTTCCCAATTTTTTTTGGAATTTTTTTACAAGTTAAATATTATTTTTGACTTGAGTTGGAGACGAGTCAAGTAATATTTACGACTTTGCCACCACACACCCCCGCACCCTTCTTTTCTTCCCCAAACCCTTGCCCGACGCAGCCCTTGTGCGCGTCGCCGCCACCGCTACTGATCGTCGCCGCCTAGCCCCTCGATGACGTCACCGTGCTACCCCGACCAAGTCCGACCCCCATCGAGCCGCCACGAAGCGAGGAAGCCACGCCGCGATGCCGCGCCCACGTTGCGCTTCCGTCGCTGATTCTGCCGTCGGCGACCAACGCCGCCGCGATTGGTCGATCGCCTCAGCACCCTCAGCCCTCCAGCGACCTTCCCCGACTGGAACGGAGGCCATCACTGCCCTGGCCTGCCGGATCTAGCCACCCATCACTGCCAGCCCTGTTTATGTATTTTCCTGCGAGCTGCCACCTCCGTTGGCCATGTTGACCTCATAGATGAGTCGGGCTCGCCGAGCCGGTTCCAAGAGTTACCCAACACGACCACTTTCTGGCCACTAGATCCGCTAGCGACTATTGCCGGAAAACCGCCGGAGAGGTGCCGAAAAACCGCTAAAGCCGCCGGAAAACTGCTAGAACTTGCCGGAAAACCGGGTTCATTGGAGTTCACTGGATCTTCCGCGGAGCTCATCCAGTCGATCCCGATCGAACTTCGGACGTTGATGAGCGCCGAATTTGAGTTCCGAGACGCGCGACGAAACCCTAGTCGTTGCCGATTGCCGACGATGTGAGGTATAATTACCTCTGATTTGATTATTTAAAATTGATTATGATTGTTAGCATAGCATGCTAGAATAAACTAGTTGTCATGATGAATGCCATACTATGAATGAAGTAAAGATGTGCATGATGAGATTAAGTAAGTAATCTAATGACATGAAGTATAAGCATGCTAATTGAGCACAATGTAACTTAGGAAACACGATAAATTGGAATGAATAGGATGATAGAATTATTTTCACTTTTATGATTATTGATTATTGATCGATTATTTGAGGGATGATTATTATGTCGTGTGATATTCATTGATTTTGATGCATCATGTAGTTAGTGGGCGTTAGTATTTAGTTTTGATATGTAGGTGCGGAGTAGGAGCTTGCCGCCTAGGCGCGATGACACGCTTGGAGCTTCTACCAGGTCCGTTTAGGACTCAACTCTGTTTTACGTCTTTCTATTGTATGTTTATCTTATCATTTGTAGGACGGGTTAAGTGGTATTTTATTGGATCCTACTTAACTCGGGTCATCTAGCCGAATAGATTTTCGGATTAATAACCCCTCGAGGATGATTTCGAAAACAAGATCCACCACAAGTTGCCTTCGAGCCTATTATATAAATCCCTACCCAGTCATATATATATATATAGGTAGTTTTTGCTTTTTTAGTGAGACGAGAGATGGAGAAACCGACTGCACGTACCATGAGCGGATGCCGTGACAGTCAAAGCGGGCTTTGGACTAGTGCCAGCGGACTGTTCCATTCCCGAGGGATCCTGACAACTCCGCGTTTGAGTTCCTCACACCCGGAGAACGTGGAGGTTAATGGGTACTATTTAGTACAGCGCATATCTGAACTTGTGGTTCAAAGGGTACTAAAGGCGACTGCTTGAGAGTACTCGGCCTTCGTGCTCAAGACCAGGAGAAATATGGAGGTAAGGAGAGGGCTTAGGATAAAGTTTTACGTGAAGTACTGAAAAAGAAGTGCCGAGAGTGGCACAGTACTAGCAGCAGATCAGTAAGTTTGGGATGCTACTGGGTCTGTAGCCCAGTGGCTCCTCAGTAGTGCCCTTCAGTGTGTTCACGTGGAGTATATGATGTTTTCTTTCATATGAGAGTTTGCTCTCATAGCCAGCTTGTTATAGTTATTTTATTGTTTGGACCAGTAACACTTGTTACTGACGTGTTTTTGTACTATATGTAGGTAACAATTACGAGTTGGAGGATCTAGTTTGGATGGAGGAGCACTGTTGTCGCTTGCACACATGTCAGTCAATTGAGTGTTTATATTGTGTTTATGATATTATCATATGGTGTGATTAAATGCTTGAGACATGATGTAACGTGATTAATTGTTAAGACACGATGACAGAATGTGAAACATGAATAGATTGCGTAACAGGAGCGTGATGGGTTGAGACCCATGCTTTAGAGCAAGTAAATAGTATATCAGATTATGTGAATGAAGTTGCGTGATATATAGATACATGTTTATATATAGTATATTTAGACAGGGTGACCCTAATTACACTTTTAGGGGAAATTCTGTCCGTTTTATTTTAGAATTTTCATCGATTTTGATCGTAATTGTGATGGTGTGTACTTTGATTTGCATGTCATTCATGTAGTACTATGTTAGGAGTTGTGCATTCATCCATGCATTGAGAGTTATATCTTCATCTTAAGACGCCGAGATTGGATCCGCATGAATTAGGTTCGGGTTAGCTGACCTAACCGGGGCCTATAATATGTCAGTTTGGTTCACGAGCGTGAACCGAATTTGGGGTGTTACACTTAGAAGCCCTTTCTCATGCACAATTTGAGAAATGGATTATTTTTATGCATGAGGAAATTGAGTATCTCCAAAAGAATAAATTTTGGAAACTTGTCAGACGGCCTAAAGGACAAAAAAATGTAGGCTGTAAATGGGTTTATAAGAAGAAAGAAGGCATGCATGGTGTTGAAGATACAAGGTATAAAGCATGTTTTGTAGTGAAAGGCTACACACAATGTGAAGGCATTTACTTTAATAAAGTTTTTTTCTCCTGTTGTTAGACATACTTCGATTCGCTTGTTACTTGCTTTAGCTGCTTTATATGACTTAAAATTGGAGCAACTTCATGATAAAATAACTTTTTTTCATGTAGAGATAGGAAAAGAAATTTACATGCAGTAACCTGATGGGTTTATTGCCCCAAGAAAGGAGGACTATGTTTGCCTTTTGAAAAAGTCAATTGTATGGACTTAAGCCGTCTCCAAGGCAATGGTATAAAAAGGTTTGATTTCTTTATAGTTGGACAGGATTATTCCATAATTTAGTATGATAATTGTGTGTATCACAAAAAAACTTTCTTATGGGTCTTTTATTTATCTACTATTATATGTGAATAATGTGTTAATTGCTTCTCACAATAAGTCTACAAGTAATGATTTAAGGGCCTTACTCAAAAGTGAGTTTGAGATGAAAGATTTGAGTGCAGCTAAGAAGATTATTGGAATAGAGATTCCAAGTGATCAAAATACTAGTAAATTGTTTCTTAATCAACACTGTTATATTGAGAAAGTTTTGCAGCGATTTAAAATGAAGAATTTCAAACTAGTCAATAATCTTATCTCTACACATTTTAAATTATTTGCCGATCTTTTACCAAAGACAAGTGAAGATATTGAATACATGTCCTATGTACCATATTCTAGCGCAGTTGGGAGCATCATGGATGCTATGTATGTACTAGACTTGATCTTTCACATGTTAGTGTTGTTAGTCGTTATATTGCTAATTCGGGAAAAGAACATTGGGAAACAATGAAATGGATTCTGCGTTAGTTGAAGGCTACTGCAAATATTGGTTTAGTATTTGACAAAAATATGACCAAACATAGCAATATTGTTGGCTATGTGGATTCTGATTATACAAGTGATTGGGACAAAAGAAAATCTTTATCTAGTTATATTTTCACTCTTTATAATTCTACAATTAATTGGAAAACAAGTATACAGTCTACTGTTGCTTTGTCAACCACTAAAACATAATAAATTTCAACTATAGAAGGCATCAAAGAAACTATTTGGCTTAGAGGTTTGGTTAATGATCTTGGTTTATTACAAAAAGTTACTACTGTATTTTGTGATAAACAGAATGCTAAGTACTTGACCAAGAATCAGATGTATCATGAATGAACCAAACATGTTGATGTTAAACATCACTTCATTTGGGTGATTGTAGCCATGGGTGAAATTGTTGTCAAGAAAATCTCTACAACTCATAATCCTATAGATATGTTGACTAAGTCAATTCTTTTATCTATCTTCAAGCATTATTTAAACTTGATCAATATTGATTGCAGTTAGTGCCCTTAGGGGCTTATTTGGGGACACTAGAGCTTTTTTACAAATCCATTAGAATTTTTATCAAATCAAGCCAATGTGGAAATTTGTGAAGTCATACTAATATCGCTATTCAGATACTATTATTATCAAATCAAGCTGATGTGGAACTTTGTGAAGTCATACTATATCACTATTGAGATACTATTGTCAATAGTATTAGCATAGTGTTCTCATGATTTGAAAAAAGACAAAGACGTCGGTTTGTCTAGATTTTTTAGAGTTCAAGTGTGCACTTGTAAGAAAATAAGGTATAAATAGTGATTTTACTGTTTGCATCAAAACATTTTTGCTACCAACTTAAAAGTTCAACTAACACGAAACGTGTTTAGAATTTAATGTTTTACCAATACAGTTGGAAATCTTTATAAATAAGTTGATAATTTTAGTTCATTTGAAATAACCAATCATTTTAATTATCTCCTTTCTTCTTTAAAAAATCTTTTGCGGTATTAAGATTTTAAATTTTTTACAAGAGATAAGTCGTATATAAAGATGTGATTAGAATATATCTTATAAATATTTTATCTTTTTATAATACTTTATTATAGTAGATTTGTACTCAAGTGTCGCTTGGTTTTTGTCTCGCTTTGGGTTTTACATAAATTTTTTGTGCTATTTATCTTTATTTTCTCATTATATATTTATAATACCATCATTATACTCTAATCCCGGAAATTTCCACTTATAGTTTACCATAAGGGGAAGCGAGTTGGTGGACAGCTTCTGGCCGTTCTTCCATGCTTATGAATCTGCTGCTTGTAAGAGCTGCTTGTTTCATCTCCAGTTTTTGTATTCTTGTTTCGATTATTTAATTGTGGAAGTTTGCGTTATTCTTGTTTTTGTTACAGATTTTGCTGTAAAAGTAGTGCAAGTAGGTGCAGGGATGGTTTTTATAGCTTCGTTGAGTGCTCTTGTTCAAGCTATCTCATTTCAGAATGCGGGGTTGGCTGTTGGGTGCTCTTCTAGCAACCTCACATCTCGGCAAGTGGCGCTGCTCGGGCTAAAATCCAAGCTCGAACAATGGGTTGGGAAGACACCCATGCAGCCTCACTCTGAGCCGCTGGTTCCAATCCGGCCCCAGTGGCATGCTTCGAGCTCCAATGGGATTAGGTCTCGTCGACACTTCCCAAACACCAGGGGGGTTGTAGTCCATGGCTTTGAAAAAATTTTAACTCCTCCCAAGAGCTATGTCGGTGCATCTCTGCTGTTGATTCTCAGGATGATCGACGGTGAAGATGCATGGCATCTCCACCGGCATCGCTCCCGGGCGAAGCGAAATATGGCTCGATGGCTTTTATCTAAGTGGGTTAAACCGGATTTCTCAATCACAACATCTCTGGGCCCTATGCCAACCCCTTGGCCCAAACAGCCATGGTCAGGTAGGCATACTAGAATTTGTTTTATCACTTGTCACCAGTAATTAGGATTTATTTTAATTTATATTATAATTAAAATTTATTTTAAATCTTTTATGAATTAATAACTAATTTTTAATTGAAACACTATGAATATATAAACATATTTAAAATTTATAATTTTTGTCAAAGAATTAATTTGAATAAAATAATAATAATAATAATAATTTAATTAAATAAAAATTAATGAATATTGTGACGCGAAGAATATAGAAAAAGGTTACTTTTGTTTTTTTTGTTCTACCGACTTTATTAGTATTAGTGAGGACAAATTTTCCTCATTCTTCGTTTTTGTGGTGGCGAAGAACACGCGAAGCAGCGGCCAACCTCCTTCTTCTTCTTCTTCTCCGCCGCGAAGAAGAGATCAAAAGTATAGCAGCGACTATTCCCCCCATGGCGGCTACTCCTACCTGTAAAGGTGCTCTTTATCCCTCTCCGACTTTATTTTCGTTCGATTCCGGCGGCCTCCATTTGATGCTCGCCGTGCCCGATTCTGGCTGATTCTGTGTGTGTTGCGATTCCCTTTCTTTTCTTTTCTTTTCTTTTGGGCTTAATTCTCCGTGCTTGGAATTGTAGGAGGGTCCCAAAACCAAAACCAAAACCAAAACCAAAAGGAGAAAAGAAAAGAAAAAAGTAGATTTTTTCTTTCTTGTTTGGCGAATACTATGGTAATCTTGGTTAATTGTGGTGTAAATTGGATTTCTTTTATTTTTTTATTTTTCAATTTTTGTATTTCTGAGTAAAAAAATATTGTTATTGTTGGAATTTAGCAATTCATTGGAATAGTAAATAGAAATCCCGTTCCTTTGAGCTGTGGAAATAAAATAAATCCTTCTGTTGTTTGAGATTTTCTTTTGGTGGGGTTCATGCCTTGCACTTGTGAATTCCCCTTTTGTGCATATGTTTTAGGTTATGTTTGTACCTGAAAGAAAGTTGTTAGTAGCTAGAGATTTGATTGTGTGTTGGTCTGTCTCTATCAGTGCCAACTTGTGTAGGCGTGGTAGAATGTGGATGTTGTGGGGGGCGTGGGCATCGAATTAAATCAGGAGTTTCTTGGGTAAATCCCCATCTGTGTTTGTTGGTGGTCGACTGCAACTTGTGCGTGCTGGCGGTTCCATGTCTCACAACCATGTAAATTGTGATGATTCTTTTGTTGAGCATAACCTCCACTACGTATAGTGGATGACTGTGTTGTGTTCCTTGTGCGTCTTTAATATGACACTTGCAGTAGTGTTTTTGGTTGAAATTGAATTGCAAAATTTGCAGGTGGTAGCTCACCACCAAAACCTTGGGAACGAGCAGCAGCACAGTCCGATGCAGCTCCTTTCGAGCCATCATCTGCTGGTAGCACTAGCGATGTTGTTGAGGCTTCAGGCAATGCAAAAGCGGGAGAAATTGTTCCTGTAGATAACGGTCGTCCTGCAAACAGGAATTCTGCGGGTGGGCTTTCCCCTAGGCCATGGGAGAGAAACATCGGAAACAATTTGGGAGGTATTAAGTGCTAATGTTTCCATGTGTGCAAGTTCTATATTCATTCTTCATTTCCAATCAATGGCTACAGAATATGTTTGTGGACTCAAATCTTTATATCATTAATGCAGTGTATAATTCGGGCAGTAACTATAGTACAAGTTTTGGCTCTGGGCCATATGGTTCTGCTTTTGGATATGGAGGCACGTATGGTGGATCACTTTATGCAAACAGTCCACATGGAGGATATAGTGGTTCATATGGTGGCTATGGATCATATGGAAGACCATATGGCGGAAGCTTTGGTGGACAATTTGGCAATTATGGCATGGGAATGGGTGCTCCTTACAGTAATTTAGGTCCTAATGGTCCATTTGGGCAACCGGCATCACCTCCAGGTTTTTGGATGTCTTTCCTTAATATGGTGAGAACTTGCCTTTTTTTTGGACTGATATTTGGTTTTGTAAGGCAGGATGACTCATATTTTAGAGTTTTTTATTTGATTCACCTTGGCTGCATCTCTGGTTTTCGTGGGTGTTTTCTGTTGCTTATGTTGTTGATACATTGTTTAACTTTGAAGATGACTTGTTCCGTGGCAGACGGGCACACTTGTTCAAACTTTCAGTAGAATTGCTATGATTGTGAACGAGAATACGCATGCACTTCATATTCTTGTGACGGCTCTCCTTCAGGTTATGTCACTTTTTCTGTCTTGTGTTTATCAAAAACTCTGTGCAGATATTGGATGATTTGAGTGACCGTTGTATTTTGTTCCTGTTACAGGTTTTTGGTCACTCTGGGAGGCTATATGGGGAGCTTGCCCCATTTGTACTCAGAATTTTAGGGTTCAAATCAACAGCAAAGAGAGTCCTTCCACAGGAATGATTCGCTCTTCCAGGTGGTGCTGAAGGTGGGAAGCTTGTAGACGGTCCTAAGGTGGCAAGTGCTGGGTGGGATACTTATTGGGGGAACTGATGATAGCAAGAGATTGTAAAGAAAAGGGTTTTGTAAGCCTATTTGTTGATTTCTGTCTCAAACCACTGTTCTAAAACCATGAGCATGTTCATTAACTGTTCACTGTGTTTCTCGCTCTTAGAATGTATAAGAGAAGGAAGAGACCAATGGCCAAGTGTACCATTGTATCCACAAGAAATGCCAATTCATGTTTTACACTGTTCATAGGTTTGAGAGAAAGATCAGCACCTTCATATTGTGAATGTAAGAATATTCATTATGTGAAAAGACTTGTTGCAGCAAAATGTGATTTCTTGTTAATAGGCTGAGCTCGGTGCCAGCAAGTACGGCCTGAGAGGTTGGCTGACAAAGTGACATTGCGGCAGCAAGGTACAAGAGAAGCGCAACTAGTTGTTCGATCTAGTTAGACTTTCATTGTGTAATTGATGCAGGTTTTATCTTCTAGATGGAGGAGTTAAGCTTTTAGCCTTTGCAAAATCTACAATGGTTATATCGACAGGAGCAGCCAGATTAGGCGTTGTTGTCTTTGCTAGGTCCTTGTAAGGTATCTGATCCTAAGTGTATTGATTTGATTGCTTGTAATGTTTCTGATCCTAATTGCATTGATTTGATTGCTTGTAGATTGTCTTGCCCTGAAAATAAAATGTAGGGCTGTTAAATGAGCGAGCGAACCCGATTTGTATTCGAATTTAGTTCGAGATCGAATGAATTTTAAATATGTATGCTCGAATTCGATTCGAATATTTTTATATTGTTCGAGCTCAATTTAAAATTTGACAAGCTTGAAATTGGCTTAATTAGAAAGTGAAAAGTAACTCACTTAAAAAGAATAAAGTCAGGTTAGATGAAACTTACAACCTCCGTCTTTATATTGAATACTTACCATCTAAGCTATTTTATTATTTTATTATTATATTATATATCAATAAATATAATTAATTATAATTAAACTTATTAGTATATATATAATATTATATTATTATATTATTTTATTGAGTAGTTACGAGTTAATTTCGAGTTATAACCGAGTCGAGTTGAATCGAACATTGCTTTACTCAAATTCGGCTCGAAGGACTTGAGTTCGAGTTCAATCATTCAAAGAGTTTCGAGTCGAGTTGAACTAAGTTGAAAGTCAAATGTTTATGAATTGGCTCGTTCAATTGACAACCTTAATGAAATATTCGTCACATAAGAATAGATGTAATGAGGCATTTTTTATCCTCTTTGAAAGCTCGAGATTATCATGAATTGCAAAGAATCTTTTTCATTTGTTTGTTTGAATCCTTTTGGTATTCAATGGTAGCGGATGCATCCTTGTGAATGGCTCCTCACCTTTGATATGCTCATTTGGAGATATTGTGGTGAAAACCTTGGTCGAAGAAGTTGAGACATTGGAAGAGAGATTTTCATGGGAGAAATAAACAAGAAAATAATAATGAAAATTAAAGTCTTGTAAAAGAAAAACAGACAGCACAATAGGCGAGAACGTGTGCGTTCATGTACGTTCATCCCTTTGTCCCCGTCCTAATAATTGTTGCATGGGGTCAAAAATTGCCAACTATGCATGCCTTCTAATGATATAGCTAAAGCCATTGTAGCACCTGCATCTATCTTCCTCGTGACTAAGCAATCTATCTATTGCATCTAAAGTACGCAAGTTTGACACTATCGTGGGGGAACAACTTGAAAGCTATCCCAGCGTTGGCTCATCTTTCCCAACCAACCATTAAATAAAGCAGCAAGCTCCGGCAATGCGGCACCGGTTTGTTAAACTCAAAGGAGAGGAGGAAAATAACTAATATGCATCACAAAAACGTTAGAAGTGTTGAAGAAAATATTAAATGTTTTTCTTGCTTAATATTTTGAGCTTTTGGACGAGTGGCAAGTCATCCAAATTTTATATGTTGGAAGTAAAATGCTGGAGGAATATTAAATTACCCCCAACTTATTCCTCACGGTTAATTTGCTCCAAGTTTGTTTATGCGCTAAATTATTAAAATTTGCTTTTATGTGAAAAAAGTATTAAAATAATAGTAAGTAATAATTTAGTTTTGACGACAAGTGGTATGCTATTTATAATTTACATTTAAACCAGAGATTAGTGATGGAATTTTGTAATGTATATGGGATACATTCAATTGATCAGGTAGGAGAGTACCGCATCTCATGTTGAATCGTTGATGTGGTGCATCGGCTTTTTATCAGTGTCACGACCTTGCTATCTGTACTCACAATATTTTTGGTTAGTTACAACGACCACATTTAACGGGTGGGGTGATTTTTTTTCTCTTAATTATATATATATATATATATATATATATATATAATATGCATAAGAATGTATTTTTAATTCTTTGTTTCATATTATTATAATAAATAAGTTTAATAATTAATTATAACAAAAGAATAATTTTTTTTTCTAGATTTACTCTCACAGATCCCTACTTCTATTTACTCTTAAATGGATGCAAAAGAAATGCTTTTATAAGATATGTCTTTTTAAAAAGACATGTTTTTAAGTTGTGGCATTTAAGTGAAGTTATTAAAGGATCCCTATTCTCACCTTGCTCTCCCAAGGGGTGCATATTTTCACAAAGGGTGTTCACAATAGATGTTTTTTAGATAAAAAATGTGCTCTTTAAATTGTGAATTTTCAAGGATATTTGTTTTCTTTTTAATCGTAATTCGTAAGAGGATGTATTTATTTAGAAAAAGGTACTTTTATAGATATGTCTTTATAAAAAATGTAGATTCTTTAAATTGCAACTCTTTAAAGAGGTAATTTTTTTAGGTTACAATCTTTACTATCCAAAAATTTTCTATAAATTTTGATCATTTTTACTCTAGAGATCATCTTTATCACTAATGGGTCAGAGAAACATGGTGAGTGTATTTAATTTACCTACCTTTTTGGTCTAATGCTTTGCACAATTGAGACAAACTTGAGTATATTTCTTCGTATTATTATATTGTTCATATGTAAGAAGCGCTACAAAAATTTAGTACTAATTAAAAGATAAAAGTATGAAAATATTATATTTACTTATAATTAAAATAACTAAAAAATGTCTGCCCAACGCGCAAGGTATAATTATCAATAGAAATAAAAAACAAAAATATATTAAAATCACATTCATTAAAAAATTTTTTTGATGAATGATTATCAAGTTTTTAAAATAAGATTAAAAGAATCAACAATAAAACATTTTTTTTTATAGAATCACAGACTAAAGAATGTAGTCTTTTATAAAGAAATATATCTCATAAGATTTTACCCTTTTATAAAGAGACATATCTAATAAGAGTATATCTTTTTCAATAATTATATCCGCTCAGAAATAACGAGACATGTCTCACATAAGTACCCATTTTAAAACATTTGCATTCGAAATAAAAATATGTGTATTTTAAAATATTATTTTTTAAATGATTATATCCAAAGTGATCATGGTACATTTCGTATGAATGCCTTTTTCTAAACTGTTACATTTGCTTAGAAGGAAGGAGAGAACAAAATCCTTTTAAGTAAATTTAGAGAAAAAATTCCTTTCCTATGATAATTAGGTATAGTATAATTTTTAATACTTTATTACAAATAACAAATATATCCCACTGACTACTTTTTCATCAATTACTAAAGTTTCTAATTACTTCAGGTCTTACCTTACTTTACACTAAGGCCCTGATGCAAGTAGCTATACCTGCTCTCCCCCTCCCGCGCAAAATTAAATTAGAGAAAATTTTACTCACGTCGTTTCTTTGTAGTTTGTACAATAATATTATTCATTCTTTTATTCATTCAAGAAAGAGTGTAGTCTGCACTCTGCTATATTATTCTCTTCTATACTATTCTCTATTCTCTGCTCTCCATCCAAGTTTCTACTTTTTTGTTTGCTCCTTTTTTTCTCGTTTGGGAGGGAAGGAGAAGTTAGAAGTCGGTCAGTAGACGGTGATGGCGAGTGTAACTGATTCCTTCTATTCTACCCTTCTCATTCATTTGTGAGCTGTGTCTGAGCAGCACCAGTACATTTAGCCATCTCATTCTTCCTTCCATTTCATCATTCCTTTTTTATCACTTCTCTGTTTGTCATGTTCTGTTATGTTACAGTGTTGTGTAGATTGTTCCTAACACTGGCTGATTCCCTGACTTTTGCCGTTTGTTGATGTCATCATTGGCTTGCTCTACGCTAAGTTTGTCGACTTGGGTCTCATCCATTATCTTGTTTCTTTCTTCCTTTCTGCATCAAGAGATATTGCAGGACAGTGGTGTTGATTGCTGTATAGTCGTTCTTCCTCTGCTCCTCCTTACAGGTATTTATAACATCTGATATTGATGCCCCTGTGTTCTCATATATTCATTTATCTTCCTCTCTGATCCCTTGTTAGTGTTGAGTTCAACGGCGTCTTTTGAATATTATGCTTATACATTTTGCAGTATTTAGCAGCACCTGCCAAGTAGTGGATCAATGGACCGTCAACTTGAGGCCCACTACATTAACACTGGTCTCCCGTACTCTGTAACTGAAAGCTTCGTGGATTTCCTTGAACATCTTGTTTACACTCCTCAATTTTTCTGTTCAGTGAATTCTCCGTATCAGGTTCGGTCGATGCAATCTCATGCTTGTCAATCTTTTTATACCAATATGTTATGTTTCTGCAGCAAACATGTATAAAAGATTGTGTAAATTACAAGTGTTTGATCTTCACATGGAGTTCATGTCGCAGGAGGAGTCATATTGGCTGAGGCCTGCAAGTCCCCAAAAGTACGGTTCTCCTGGACTCAAGGTATTTCCACATTGTTTCTCGAGTAACCGTCGATTCTGATGTGTGTGGTCATGTTTTGGTAATGGACAGGGATGACAGAAATGAACATGGAAACGCGGCTTCTGATACACATTCTCATGAAACCCCTGAAGAACGTAAGATTTTGTCTATACTTCTGTAGAATGTTAGTTCTGGAAAATTCAATTTTGCTTTCAAATCTTTGCAGTCTTATTGGTAACAAGTTTGCTCTGTCTTTTCATTTTCCAGATGAATTTTCCGCTCCTGATTTCTTACGCTCAATAATGGAATCATTTATGTATCTCTCATTCGCGCTGTTTTTTTTTTCTGGTTTTTTTTATAGGTGTGAGGAGTCATGACAGCACAAGTGGTTCTCAGGTATGAAGCCCATTGTCTTCTGATTCAATATGTGTATAATTACATCAAACCCTGGTAGAAACCCGGTATTAATACATAGAAGCTGAATGAGAGGGGGAAATCAATAAGCTGCTAAAGAATTGTGGGCAATGACCCTTTTTTGTGCTGATGACCTACAGAACAGATTCTCTCACAGAACTGAATAATCAATATTGCGGTAGCCTCTTCCATGATTCAATGGAATTCCACTTGCTAATATTCCCACCTTCTTTGTTCTAAGAATTTGCAGGTCTTTTGGCAGGACTCTGTCGATCCGGATGATATGACATATGAGGTAATGATCTGCATATTCTTTTCATATATTTTCAAGGAATCACAAAAATATGCAACTTTTAGCATAAGCATTAGCCATTCTTCTTTCTTTTTTTTTTTTTTTTTTTGCCGATATGTTCTGTATTGCCGTTTTCTAGTTTTTGTTGCTTGGACATGGCT
Organism: Piper betle; assembly: GCA_033002965.1. Classification (NCBI taxonomy): domain Eukaryota; kingdom Viridiplantae; phylum Streptophyta; class Magnoliopsida; order Piperales; family Piperaceae; genus Piper; species Piper betle. Next base: position 1,786 of record JAURVB010014468.1, on the reverse strand, counting down.
TGTCATTCTCTTTAAGCAATTCAGTTGTGGGAAAATTCTTTCCAATTGGTAACCAACAGGAGAGAAAATTGTGATTTCAGTAGGAAATTGCCCGTGATACAGCTTTTATTTCTGCTCCAATTGTTAAAGCATGTGACATTTGAGTTAAAGGGTTTGCAATATTTTCAAAGATTACGATACAATTGAGTATGTCATAAAGAGAACAAGATACCAGAAAGTGACAGCGTTCAGAAACTTTGTGGGCATTGTTTTTGGTGTCATCTTGTATATCTCATAATACACCTTATATCCTGTATCCAGGAACTCATGGATCTAGGTGAAGCAGTTGGGACTCAAAGTAGGGGACTTTCCCAGGATCTTATCTCCAAACTTCCTATTAAGAAATACAAATGTAGTTTCTTTTCATGGACAAAGAAACAGTGTGAAAGGTAATGCTTTTTCTGTTTCTATGTTTAACATGCTGGAATTTGTTTGTAGTTTCTTGTTAACTAATTACAAGGTACGAGATTCTTGTTTGCAGATGTGTGATCTGCCAGATGACCTTCAAGCGGAGGGAATGGCAGATGACATTGCCATGCAAACACATCTACCATGTTGGTTGCATATCAAGATGGCTTGGCACCAACAAGGTGGTGGACTTTTACATTTGGAATTGTAAAAGCATAATTTTACATTGGCTATGTAATTGCTATGCTTTAATGCTGTTTATCCTTTGATACAGGCATGCCCAATTTGCTATGTTGAGGTATTTTTCGAAGACCAGAAGCATTGATCATGTCTTCCACCCTAACACTCTGGTTTATTCATTGATTTCCTCGGGAGTGTAAAGCTACAATATGGTTCATATTATGTTCTTTACTTTCAATGATAGGAAATAGATTGGGGGGCTTAAGGAAAACGGAAACATGAAGTGATTCTTTATGTGTGTGTGTGTGTGTGTTTTTGTGTCTTGTTTTGAAAAAATCAGATATGTGAGTCATGTATTTTTTCTTCCTGATTTAAAAGGTTTCGTGTACTTCAAAATATTTTCTTCAAATGTGCTTAGTTTGATCCTTGATTAACACCCAATACCCGTAACCTTTGTCTGCACAGAGGTTGCAAGCTAACATTTACATCAGATATGTAATTCTTCAGATTGTCTTTAAGTTGCCCAACTAAGAGGGGATACATTAACAATACATAGATACAAACACACCACATACATCTTCATGTTGATGCTCTTAATTGGCTTCAATACATGTAATAATAAGAAGGAAATGAAATACTTATCTGTAACATTCCAAGAAGTTTCACCATGAGTATTACTCGTAAATCTGGCTTCTCTTCATCATCTGCTGAAATGAAAAGATTACTTCCAGTTAGAAGTTCACTGAAAAGAGAAGGGTCCAAAATGCTTCCATGTAGATATACTTACAGTGTTAAACATACGTCTAGGGACTTGAGAATCTGCTCCCCTCGGCTGGCGGCGGCGGGGAGCCGTAAAAGTAGTGAGCAGGTGGAGGTGGAGACTTGTAGTAATACAGAGGAGGTGGAGGGGATTTGTGCTTGTGATCTCCGATCGGAGCACCACTTGGTGGTGCATAGACAAAAGCAGGTGGCGGCGGGGACTCGTACAAGTAAGTAGCAGGTGGTGAAGGTGATTTAAAATAGTAAGGAGGTGGTGGTGATGGGTAATGAATATATGGTCCGGCTTGTGGCGGTGGAGATGACTTGTAGTAGTATGGTTTGGCCGGAGGTGGTGGCAATGAGAATGGCAAATAGGGAGGAGGGGGTGGCCGCGATTGGT
>JAURVB010014466.1:0-106566 GCA_033002965.1 Piper betle | reverse complement strand
GTCGACCCGTCCGGTTCTGAATATAAAACCCTAACTCGAATCGTGGGTTTACATAACCCGTCCTGGAAATAATAAGATAAACATACAATAGAAAGACGTAAAACATAGTCGAGTCCCTAAACGGACCTAGTAGAAGCTCCAAGGGTGTCATCGCGCCTAGGCGGCGAGCTCTACTTCGTACCTACACATCAAAACTAAATACTAATGCCCACTAACTACATGATGCATCAAAATCAATGAATATCACACGACATAATACTCATCCCTCAAATAATCGATCAATAATCAATAATCATAAAAGTGAAAATAATTCTATCATCCTATTCATTCCAATTTATCATGTTTCCTAAGTTACATCGTGCTCAATTAGCATGCTTATACTTCATCTCATTAGATCACTTACTTAATCTCATCATGCACATCTTTACTTCATTCATAGTATGGCATTCATCATGACAACTAGTTAATTCTAACATGCTATGCTAACAATCATAATCAATTTTAAATAACTAAATTGGAGGTAATTATACCTCACTTAGTCGGCAATCAGCGACGGCTAGGGTTCCGTCGTGTGTCTCGGAGCTCAAATCGGCGCTCCTCGGCGTTCGACGTTCGACGTTCGATCGAGCTCGACTGGGTGAGCCCCGCGGAAGATCCGGTGAATTCGGCGAATTCCAAAATTCCGATTTTTGGCGATTTTCCTGGCGGCTTCCGGCGACAGTTGCCGGCGGCGTCTACTAGCCGGAAAGTAGTCGTGTTGGGTACCCTTGGAACCGGCTCGGCGAGCCCAACTCATTTACGAGGTCGACGTGGCCAACGGAGGTAACGGCTCACCAGAAAAGCATAAAATAGAGCGGCGGCGATGGGAGAAGAATTCGGCCGATCTGGGTGGCGCTGGCCTCCGTTCCGGTCGGGGACGGTCACTGGGCAGTCGATGGTGTTGAGGTGACCCCCTGATCGTGGTGGCGACAGTCACCAGCGGTGAAATCGGTGACGCGACCAAAACTTAGCCGCGGAGCTGGGCACGGCGATTCCAGCGTCACGGCGGCCTGGCAGCGGCCGGGCTGGTCGGGCAGGCACGACAACACTACGGCGTGTGCTTGGCGACGACGATCGGCAGCAGGCCGATGTCGACGGTGGTGGCGACGTGGCTAGGGTTTGGATGGGAAGGGAGGAAGAAAGGTCGGGAGTGGAGAAGAAATGGTTGGGTGGCAAACTTGTAATTAAGACTTGACTCGTCTTCGGCTCGAGTCAAGTATAATAACTAAGTCGTATTAAATCCTAAAAAAATTCATAAAAATCGGAAAAAATCCCATAAAATCAAACAAATACCAAACATCGTAATGATATGCTCTAGAACTATCAACCCACCCAAACTGCCCGTAACGCGTCCTAACGCGATAAACGGCCTAAAACTAATTCTACGATCCACAATATATAAAAATTAAAAAAATGACTGGCATACTCTCACATATTCTGATAACTCATTCTATTTTATTGTGTTCGTGACGTTATCATCATATACTTGGGTACGCATGACCTTCATAGCTCATACACGCGACGTGGCGTTGGCTCGGTACACGTGTCCTGAAACTTACTCAACTCGAAAAATAATGGTCGACCCGACCGGTTTGAATATAAAACCCTAACTCGAATCATGGGTTTTACAAATGGTATGCAAGATGGCTGGTAAAGTCAATCCTATGTCATCTCTTCAAAACAATCTCTGTGCACCTAACTTTCCTTTGCCCAGCTGAAGTTACCAGTACCTATATCTTGTCCTCTAGCTATAACCCAACTTTGTTCTGAATGCTATGACATGTGGTCTCTGTGCAAAGCTAAGAATATCCTCAAGTAGTTGTCCTCCTGTAGGATGAGGTAACTACTTGGCTTGTTGCTTTCACAATAACTTCTCACTCGGATGATAGTAGTGCATCACAGATGGCGGTTGTGCATCACGGATGGTGTTTGAGCATCATGGACAACGGTAGTGCGCATTTGGTTAGTGGTAGTGCATCATGGTTGGTGGTTGGGCAGCATGGACGATGGTAGTGTGTATTTGGTCAATGATAGTGCATCATGGTCAGTGGTTGGGCAACTCGGATAGTGGTTGTGCATCATTGATGGTGGTTGTGTTACTCGGATGGCAGTTGTGCAACTTAGGTGCTGAAGTTTGATCCTGATCATGTACTTCACAAACCCACTACTATCTCTGGCATGTTTATCTTCATGTGCCTATCTCCCCAGAGGTAGTTGCTATCAACTTGGCTTAGGCTATCCAACTATGTGTGCCTAATCTAGAGGGGGTCTGGATCATAGTGGTGACACATATGATGGCGAACATATGCTGAGCCCACACTGATCTCCTAAAATATAGAGTAGCTCCTCCTATAAATGCTGGCTGGTTCTCAATAGCAATCACTGATCTGGCCCTAACAGATTGAGTGAAATCCGGTCAACCGTCTAAATTTGCGGTCAAAGGTAATTTTGTTCATTCTCAGTGTGTTCCAGCCTTTATTTGGTGAAGAGTAAACAACAATACTATTCGAAGAGACATACACTAGTGGAAGAGGGGAGGTGGTGAAATGTTCATGGGACTGTAGATCCACCTCGCTACTCATCCTCATCCATTGTTCTCTCCTAGAAGTGGTCCATCCAAGTCATCTGCCCCAAACTCTCATCTGTGCTCCAAGTGCTTAAGTGGATCTGCTGGCAATAACCACATCCGCTATCCACAATGATCTATCTGAAGGTCTAAGTTCTCCAATGTAGACCTTGGTCTATGCCTAATAGATCTGTTTAAGGCACTCAATGGTCTCCGCTCATGTGTCACATAAGTACATGAGTATCTCCATACTCCAAGCTCCCTACTTGTGTTATCTCTTATAACTCTGTTTTGCGATGTACACCATGCCCAAGGAAAGACTCATGTGGTGATATGTGAAAGACAGGCAAGTGCTCCAGTTTGGTCACCAAAATTCTAGGTACTCCTCGATCATCATCCAATTCAACCTCAGTTAACGAAACATGTGGACACTCTTAGTAGTCCAAATCTCTAGCACAGAAAAAGAAAAGATGTGTCTCTAAACTTATCATAACATTTCAATGATCACCATGCTGGCATCTATTGAAATCATGATCTCATGTCCATCTCATAACTTCTTTAAGCGTTAGACACTGAAACATCCAACTGCTCATGTCTGACTGAGCAAAACATCTAAAATCCGAGAACAAATAAAGGAAATACCTGTCGGTTTGGCTAAGGACAACTCCACACACTTGGCTCAAAATAAAAGTCTTTCATCTCAATCAACCAAGATATGGTTCTGATGCCAAAGCTGTGACACCGATTTCAGTTCACTTAAGAACCGGATTAAAAATGTCGTGATCAAGTCGAGTCATGTCTCAAGCAATTAGTTTGCAAAACTCGATCAATAATATAGATCAAAGCAACTTGCTTGGCGTCAAGAAAATGAAAGACATCGCTAAATACGTGTCAAAAATACATCGAATATAAGTAAAAGTGTAAAAGAAAACTACTGTATTGAGCTCAAGTGCGTGTAGCGTTTATCTATCCTCCCACCAAAGTAAACTTAGAATCACGAAACCTACATATATAATAGGGAAAACGTCAGTAACAAGTGTTACTGGTCCATAAATAACTAATAGTTAAACTGGCACAGGAGAGTTGACCTTCCTGTTAAATAAAAATATTTATATACTCCTTCACAGAATCTCACATAAGGGTGTTAATTAAGAGCCATCGACCTCTCACGACAGCATCCCCTTTGTTACTCATCTCATACTTTGTCAACTTTAAAAACCATCCCTTATGCGGGAACATCACTTTTTTCTTTCAGCCCTCTACATCCTCTATATCCTTTGAACCCACAAAGGCCAAGTACTCTGAAGCATGTGCCTTCACTACCCTTTGAACCCACAGGTTTAGACATGTACGGTATTGCAGTACCTGTAAACCTCCACACTTCTTCAGGTTTGAGGAACTCAAAGGTGGAGTTGTAAGGATCCCTTGAGAATAGAGCGAACACTCACCAAATCCAGAGGCCGTTTTGACAAACATGCACCCTATCTGAAGACGCGGTTGTCGGTTTTCGCCTGTCTCACATCTCACTGAAAAGCTCGAGAAAATTATATATAGACCTAGGAAAGGATTTATATAATAAGCCCAAAGACAACTTGTGGTGGATCTTATTTTTGAAATCAGACTTGAGAAGTCTCATCCTCGAAGGTTATTTATTAATTACAGAAATAAAATACGTCTAAATGGTCCGTGTTAAATGAGGTTCAATAAAACAACTACTTAACATGTCCTGCGATCTAGAAATCAAATGAGCAATAGAATAAAACGATAAAAAATAAAAATAGTCCTAACGGACCTGTGGTCCAAGCTCCAAGCGTGAGGCGTTTTATACGGTGAGCTCGGAGTCTGAGACTTACATCAAAACCCATTGCTAAGTAAAATACTGATATCTCTATATGATGCATGTTCGTAGTGTGAGCTCACATCATCAGTTTATCCTAATAAAAAAACCACTAAATAAACATACAACTAAATAGACATCACGCAAATCGAAACATAATAAAGGAAATAACTAATAAAAATAATAAATAAATATATACATACACTCATGAATAATTAGATAAATAATAAATATATGAAAATAATCAATACTCTAATCATAAAATAATAATTACATATACTATATAAATACACGACTAAAGACGAGTAAATATCATATCTACTCGTGTTAGTCATCATAACTATCCAATTCAAAATACAAATAAATAATAACATACATGCAACAAACAAATAGAGAATTTTATATATATATATATATATATATATATATATATATATAAATTTAATAAGAATGAATAAAATTAATATTAATAAGTAAATATATAAAAAATAATAATAACTCATCACATAAGCACTCATCATATACGATAAGCATCGAAATAAAAGAATAAATAAATAAATAAATAAAATCATAACATCAAAATATGCTAAATAATGCGAATATGCATCTAAATTAATGTAGGGGTTCTCAAATTACCAAAAACGGTCGAAAAACGATAAAAAATGAGTTGAACCAAGTTAATTCACTGAACCACACCGGGTTCAGCAGGGTTAACTAAGTCTGGGTCAGACAAGCCGGTGAGCTGGGTCGGCTAGGTTGGTCTGGACTACTAGATATAGACACGGACACGGGCAAGCAGGTGGACATGAACGGGTGAACATGACTCGGGCCGGCAGACGCGACAAGGGCAAGTGGACTCAAACGCAGGTATAATGGTCCGAAGGGGCAGGGGATCTCGTCTGCTGCCGGTCAGGATCGACAGCCCTAACGGCGAGGAAGAAGATGGTGGTGGTGATCGGCAGACTCTGACTGCTGGTTGGCCAACAAAATGGCAAAAAAAGGGGCGGATTCACCATGGGTGCAACCACAATGGTCAAGGGTGGTCTCAAAATGAAGATTTCGATGAAGGTAATCTATCTGGGTGGTTGGACTGGCTAGAGGAGGCTTGTTGGTGCCGAAAAATGGCCCAAAAGGGTGGTGGCAGCAATGGAAAATGGCTACAATAACTTCGTCGGCGGCGGTGACTGCGGTAGCGCCGATGATCATGAGTGGCACAAATGGAAAGCTTGTCGCAAGGTGGTCATAGGGGTGCTGGTCCGGTGGCCGAGGGGGAGCCGAAGACTTGCTAGCGGCGAGCCGAAGTGTAAACTTTGAAAATTGTGAGAAATCTCTGGAAAACAACACGGTGAAGCTAGGGCTGGTGTGGACGGCTCTGATCTTGCCATGTGGCATATGTCCGACAACTCGTGGCCTAGTGAGGCCCACCTATAAGTATATACAATATTTATATGGACGGAAAGCTTGGACCGAGACCGTTCAAAATCAAAATTGATTCGAGCCCTAAAAGTGGCTCTATATGCAAGAATTCAGAAAAGAAACCTAAATAAGTATCAAATCCCCAACTCAATCGGGCAAAAAGCTATGACTCATTCAAGTTGGGCCCATGGGGGCACAATCCGATGATCCAAAATCTCTATAATGCATGCAAAGGTGATACCTTAAAAATCCCAAATGGATACTAAAAGTTGCAATGACCTAAATTTAGGCCTGACTAACCTATAAAAATTATTTGTATACCTTGTGTATACAATGATAAGTCATGTTCTGTTGTAGCCTATCTCAAGCCATCATCTATACGCCAGACATACTCAGCCACCATAATATATTCATACGGCCATCTGGGCCCCATACTCATGATATGAAAACTAGTCTGGTTCAAACTTGCTTAAACCAACTCAAAGCTAACCCGAATTGGATAAAACTATAAGCGGGTAAAACCCTAACCCAAAGCTGCATTTTACAAGCCAAACAGCTATCACTAGAAAATGTATAATCAGCGGACCAAAGCACAACCAGAACCAAAGAGAGAGTAGTAGAAACAAACAATGGAAAAGAAACCCGCACAATTGTGAACACGCTAACACCTATACACAGAGGCAAGAAGATCAGATCTGAATGTACCTCGGAGGAATTCTAATCAGTTCCCTGTCTGAACATTCAACCTTCTATGAAGTCGTACGATATTGTTGAGTCCCCTGTGTTCCTTAAATTCAGTAAGCTTTTAAAAACATCAATCCTTATTAAATTATACAAAGGAAAATTCATCAGAATTCACCACACGTCCCTAATTGTTTACAGTATTTACCTTCAAAGTAAAACTCAATTCATTAAGTATTATAATAGTACTGAAGAAGTTAAGTCAAGTAGAATTAAGCTTTATCTTTAAAGTGTAAGCACAGTTTCAATAATGGAAACTTCTTCATATTATTACTAAAAAGCCAAAATCTATCTTGTTGCGTGCCACAAAGAAAAACAATTAGTTGAAGCATCAAACTTAGATATTCAGATATTATTTTTCTCATTAAGCTTCCAAATATGTATGCCAAGACCTGTCAGTATTAGCATGTATGCACCAACTATTGGGTTAATCTTACATCAATTTTGGGGGTAACTGACAACTTGTATATATATACTAATAAGAAAATCTTATTCCTTGAATCCAAAATGCCCAACACCGACTACTCAACACGGGGCAAAAGTGAGCAACTCATTCCTTGGAGAAACAATAATGACCAAGGAGTAATCAGTAATTTGTCAAGTCAAAAAAGTAAAATTGGCTAGCATATATCATTCATTCAAATTCTTCTATAATGTTTGACCCAAAAAATTAAAGCAACTAACCTCAAATCTGGGGAACTCAAACAAGGAGTACAAAACCATCCTTGGGCTCAGCCATAAACTGAGTAGATCAACTGCAAGAATATGATAGCATCTTGTAAGCAAAAGATTCAGTCCACAAACAAGATTTTTGACAATGCCGTAGTAGGGAACTGTATGGTAAATTTCAGTTCGATCATGTTTCAAGATTCTCCGCACCTAAAAATTTATCAAAATTATAAAATGAACTTAACCAAATTTTAATATTAATCGAACTGAATCAACAATTTCAATTTAGTTTGCTCTGTTATTTCGGTTTGGGCCAAAATTTGCTCAGCCACACTTGAACTAGTTTGATTTATACTTGCTAATATGCTTTTTTTATAATTTATGCTAAAATTCTATTTTAAAAGTCAAGATATGTTACATTGGTGGAATTATGTTTATAAAATAATACAATCAAGCATATTTTTATTTAAAACTGTTATTATGGTATGTTTTTTATATATTTTTATTAAATTAATAAAATAAAATCTAATATACACCGGGTCCAAAACTCAGTGTAATTTGAGTTAGGTAGGATGAAGTTTAGACCGGTTTCATCTGACATTGAGTTGAGCTTCAAATTAATTTTTTTCCCATTAAGAGCTTTGAACTATATTTTAAATATTGTATCACTGATCATGCTCTATCTTTAGGTAGTATGAGGTATGTTTTGTTAAACTGGATCAAATTTGATTGAACTATATTTTAAAATTATAAATAAAATATTTTATTAAATTTTAAAAAATATATTTTATCATTAATATTTTTTAAATATCGATTAAATTACTGAATTTTTCAAAAAAATGTCTGATTTTATGAAAATTTCCTATTAAAAAATAAATACCAATTAAATGGTACAAAAACTTAAACCCTAAATTTAAAGACTTCGCGGTGCTCAGGGTGTGATACAATATAGTATCTAAAATTATGCTTTGAACAACCGAACTTGATCTCGGTTTTGAGTATACATTATAATTGGCAATTGTAAGATTATGTTTCTCTTGATGGATGGGTCTCTTGCCCATACTTCTTACATATATTCGTAGATTCATAGCTATTAAAAGATCTGATGGCAAATGCCTGGTCACACAACATAGTCTAAGTCTACTGTTCGACGAGAATTTACCAGGTTCCACGGCAGGGAATACGATTCCCTTTCTCTGTGGAAACCAGAGCCAAACAAAATATAAGAAATGAACCGATTATAAAAAAGATGCAGTCAATACGAATCAGATCAGACCTCGCTTTTGATCATAATGCATTCCCCCCAACAACATTCAATTAGCTATGAAGAGAAAGAGAGGAGAAAGAGCGGCAAGGAGAGGAGAGAAAGCATGTGTCACACACCATTTTGGTAGGACAGCAGAGACTTAGCATTTTGTTGCCTCCAAACGTTTTGCATATGAACAGTCAGATCGGGCAGTTAAGACCAGTCAAATCGATCGATCCATGAGTCCTGCCTCGAATAAACCCAGGTACAAACAAACAGCAAGGCCGTATAAATACTTGAACTCTGGTTTAACACAACCATCAGCCACATACCTGCATATACGTAGTTGTTCTTGTGGGCTCAGAGGGAGGATTACAGAAAAGCTGGTAATGGGTTGGTCATGCTCGAGGTTCTTGTGCTGCATCTTCAACATGGGTGAGTCGAGAGGTGATGGGGAGGACTCAGACAGGCCATGGGAGCGAGAGAGGAGAAGGAACAGCGATAGTGATGAAGACAACGGGAGGTACTTTGCAGAGCGGGACATTGATAGCAAGGCCTCCGCTTTCATTGATAGGTTCCATCAGAGCCGTGTCAAGGATGCAGAATGCCAGACCTACCCTTATTGATCACTTGCCTCATTATCTTTGGTCTCTTCTACATTGATCATCACTCTCAACCATCTCTTCTGCATTGTTTGCATGCTCATCTTAATTCCTCCATGTTCTAGCTGTGTCTTATTATCTTGGTGCATAAAAAACATGAATCCAAATCTCACATTTTACTCATCGTTGGACTGGGTTTTCAAACATGTTATATTTTTTGTTCACATATATTTAGCTTGTTTGTATATTCTACTTCGATAATAAGGTTGGAACTATTAAGTGTTGTTCTAAAAACAAAAAAACAGTAATTACAGGGCCATATAGCCGGGAATTCTCGTGTTGCACTGTCCAAAGGGCACTCTTATACATGTTCCTCCCGCACGGATGTACCTCGCGTCGAGGGAACTCTCATCCCTCTCTCTCCCTTCGTACCGTATAGTAAAGAAATTGTTATTGTGTAAATAGTAAAGAAAATCTGCATTTCAAAAACTTGTCGTGGATCTTGTTTTCGAAATATGACTCCAGGAGCATTATCCTCGAGAGTTATTAATTATGAAAGTAAAATGCGTCTAAATAACCCGTGTTAAATGGGGTTTGATAAAACAGCTATTTAACACGTCCTCAAATCTAAAAATCAAATCAATAATAGAATATAACAATAAAAAATGAAAATAGTTTTAACAAATTTATAGTCTAAGTTCCAAGCGTGACGTCTTTTATACGGTGAACTCAGACGCCCATAGCTAAATAAAATACTGACATCTTTATATGATGTATGTTCGTGGTGTGTCTTCATATCATCGATACATCCTAATAAAGAAAAACACTAAATAAACCTACAACTAAATATATATCATGCAAATCAAAACATAATAAAGGAAATAACTAATAACAAATAATAAATAAATAAATACATACACTCGTGAATAAATAGATAAATAATAAATATATGAAAGTAATCAATACTCTAGTCATAAAATAATAATAACATATACTATATAAATACACGGCTAAACACGAATAAATATCACATATACTCATGTTAGTAAACATATAAATAATTAAATAAATAAATACATAATCATTCAATAAATAAATAATTAAACAAGTAGTTAATTTTTATTAATCATGAATAACATCATAGTTATCCAATTCAAAATACACAATTAAATACAAATAAATAATAACATGCATGCAACGAACAAATAGATAATTAAATAAATAAATTAATTAATATATACAATTTAATAAACATGAATAAAATTAATATTAATAAGTAAATATATAACACCCCAAATCCGGTCTGCTATTAATTGAACTGGAAATGTTACTGGGGACCAATCCGAATCTCAATTCAATTAATTTGGTCAACCTGAACTTAAGCAGAAAGGATCTATTATAAGTGTTATAAGATGACCAGAATGCTACAATGAATGTATAAAATGCACAACCAAGCAGGACGCTACGTGAATGATAAGATGACGAATAAAAGAATCACACCAAAATCTAAATCACACGTAATTGATTTAAATATTATGAAAATCTTGTAAATAGACGGACAGGGTTTCCCTTAAAAGTGAATAAGGAAACCACCCTCTACATCATTATATCACAACACATACACACACACACACATAAATAGACAGCAAAACATATCACAACATTACATTCTATTATCTTCGCATCATTTTCCAAGTCATGATCCCTGGTTGAGTCTTGAGTCATCTACTACTTATATTCCCATAGCTGGAAGTTTAATAACTTCAAAATTACCAACTTCATTCACAAAACATGTTTACCACGCATTAAACATCATCAAAATATTTCATAACAATTACATGTCCTATCGCCAAGCAAGTGTGCATGCAAGGATGCACTGCTTATTCGTCAAGTCTAGCATATCCTGTTGTATTTGATGTTCACCTATATATATAATAGAAAACTATTAGCAAAGGTTGTCAATGGTTCAGAAAATAACTAGTATTAACCAGTCTATGAGAGCAAACTCTCATAAAAAAAACATGCATATACTCCAACAGAACTCTCATAAGGGTAACTACTGAGGAGTCATTGAGCTATAGTCTAGATGACATCCCAAACTAATTGGTCTGATGCCTATCTAGGCATTTTCTCATTTCTCTTCTGATAGGCAGTAACATTTAGTACCTTTTGAACCACATGTCCGGACGTGCACTGTACTAAACAGTACCCTAAAACCCCACATTTTTATGGGTGTGAGGAACTCAAAATATGGGTTATTAGGATCCCTCGAAAATAGAACAGTCCTCTCACTAATCCAGCGCCTGTTGTGACTAGCACGTGCACTTGCTCATGGTATTTAAGAGTCAGTTTCACCATCTGTCATCTCACTAAAAACTCGATAAAATCTTATATAGGCCTGGGAAGGGATTTAATAATTGCGGTGGATCTTGTTTTCGAAATCAAACTCGAGGGATCTCATCCTTGAGGCTGGAAAACTGTTTAGTAAAATGACCCATGTTAAGTGGGGTCTATTAAATCACCACTTAACATATCCTGCAACATACAATCCAAAGCAACAATAAAATAGATTGACAATCAAGAGTACAAGTTCTAAACAGACTTGGTAGAGGCTCACAACGGGGTATCGCTCCTATGCAGCAAGCTCCTACATCGAACCTACACAAACATGAGTAAATTCTAATGCCTATGTACTCTCATTTGATGTATGAATGACATGATGGATAAATCAAACAACATTAGGGTAAGCATGCATATCCTGATCAATCCAACAAATCCTAACAATCATGTTATATAAATCTATATTCCTAGGTGATCATGTCATCAGCATCACAACTTTGTTACTATGTATTTTAAACATATCAACTAACTAGCTAAAGATCATAATCCCTCTTAATAATGAAACTAATACTTAATCATAACAATTTAATTATTAGAACTAGATGTGTAATTCACAAGTCTAATTATCTAACCTTAATTAACATCAATATGGACATGCACATATTTCTAATTCACAAATCAATTATTCCTCATAATTTTTGAACTAATATTAGTACACAATCAAATCTATGAATATTATTAAAATGATGTACATGATGATGATGGTCAATCATATATAAAAATGAAATAAGAATTAAAGTTTTATACGTAGGTTGGCGATTACTCGACGACGGTGGCAATGGTCGCGGTTGCCGGTGCAGTGAGGAGGGAGACGGTGGCTGTAACTACCGTCCCAAGGATACACTGAGAAGGGGAAGATAGCTCGACATGGTCGCAGAACCACTGGCCGGCCGCAACGACTAGTCGCCGGAGGTGGCAGTTGTGAGTTGTGGTCAGCTAAGGTGAAGGCATACAAACTATGGGGTCGGCTAGGGAGTGGGGAGAAGGCTAGGGGTGGTCGAGGTTGGCCAGGGGGTGAACTGTGTGGCCGGAGGTGGTGCGTGACTGGTCGACGGCGGCGCTAGTCACCGGCGAACATGCATGCAAGCGGCGGCCCTCTTTTCAACATGGGTTGTCGTGCATGTCGTCGCACAGGCTGGGGAATGGTCGAACAAGATGAGGAAATGGTTAAGAAGGGTTGCTAGAGGTCGTTGCCGGCGTTGATGGCTAGCGGTGACACATGCTGGCGGTAGTGGGTGACGATTGAGGGTGGAAAACAGAGAGTAAAGGAGGAAGAGAAGGAAATAAGAAGGGGTGGGGATGAGGCGGAGTTAATGGCGGGGGCAATCTTGTAATTAAAACTTGACTCGCTCTCACCTTGAGTCAATATTAATAATTAAATTCAAAAAAATATCAAATAGATAAAATAAAATTCTATAAATTAAAAATATGCTCAAATAAATAAACTAACATGTTCTAACCTACTAACCCACCCAAAATCCTATCTAACACATCCTAGCACAATAAACATCTTAATTCTAATTTCTACGGTCTAATGCATGAAATAATAAACAATAATACTGTCGCATATTCTGACAAATTATTTTCCTGTTGTGTTATTAACGTTATCATCATACACTCAGGTATACTTGACCCTCATAGCTCATAACACACGGTCGGCCTCGGCTCGGCGCACGTGTTCGTAAACTGACTCGACTCCGACCGACGGCTAAACCGATTGATTTGCGCGTATAAAGTCATGACTTGAGTCATGAGTTTTACAAAATATATAAAAAATAATAATAAATCATCACATAAGCACGCATCATATACAAATATCTAAATAAAAAGAATAAAAATTAATGAATAAATAAATAAAATCATAACATCAAAATATGCTAAATAATGTGAATATACATCTAAACTAATGTAAGGGTTCTCGAATTACATAAAACGGTTGAAAAACGGTCGAAAATGAGATGAACTAGGTTAACCCGCTTAACCGACCCGGGTCGGCCAGGCTAACTCGGTTTGGGTCAGATAAATTGGTGGGCTGGGCTGGTCTGGGCTGCTGAACACAAACACGAACATGGGCAAGCAGGTGGACACGACGGGTGAACATGAATCAGACGTGAACAAAGGCAAGAAGACTCAAACGTGGGTACACGGGTCCAACGAGGCAAGCGGTGCTCGTCGCCAGAAAACGCATACGACGTCGTTAGGGAGGTCGAGATCGACAGCCCTAACGACAAGGAAGATGATGGTGATGGAGATCGGCAGAGCCCGGCCGCTGGCTGGTTGGAAAGCGGTCAAAAAAATGGGTGAAATCGCCACAGGTGCTACGGCGGCATTGCCGGAGGCAATCGTGGCCACGACGGAGGTGGCTCGTCAGCACCGGAAAATAGCCTGAAAGGGTGGTGGAGGCATCGGCAGTGGAGTCTATTGTCAACGACGACTCTGATGGCGCTGGTGGTTGTGAGTGGTACAAATGGAAAGCCTATCGTGAGGTGGTCCTTCGGGTGCCGGTCCAATGGCCAGGGGCGAGCCGAAGTGGTGGCGGCTTTAGAGGTGTAAACTCTAAAAATCATGGAAAATCTCTGGAAATTAATACAGTGAAGTTAGGGCTGACATGTACAGCTCAAATCTTGCCACATGGCACAATCCGAACATCCAACAACTTATGGCCTAGTGGGGCCTACTTATAGGTATATGCAATATATATATATATATATATATATATATATATAGAAAGATCGGAACGAGACCGTTCAAAGTCAAAACTGACACAAATCCTAAAACTGACTTTATAGGTGGAAATTGAGACAAAAAGGCTAAATGGCTATCGAATCCTCAACTCAATCGGATAAAAACCTACAACTCACTCAAGTTAGGCCCACAAGGGCACAATCCATTGATTCAAAATCCATATGATACATGTAAAAGAGATACCTTGAAAATCCAAAATAGATACTAAACCCTGTTACGACCTAAGTTTAGGCCTACAACTTTGGCTAACCAATAAAAATCATTTGTGTATATACCTCTTATATACAATGATAACTCATATTTTGCTCTAGCCTATCTCAAACTATTATTTGCATATGAGACATACTTAACTACCATAACATGTTCATATGGTCATCTGAGCCTCATACTCATGATCTGAAAGTTGGTCTGGTTGGAGCTCGAACCGACTCAAGATTGACCCAAACTAGGTAAAACTACAAGCAGGTAAAACTATAACCCGAAGCTACGTTTTACAAACCAGACCGTCATCACTAGAAAATATATAATCAGCAAACAAAAGCACAGCCAGAACCAAATAGGGAGTAGTAGAAACAAACAATGGAAAAGAAACCTGCACAATTGTGAACATGCTAACACCTATACACAGAGGCTAAAAGATCAGATCTGAATTTACCTCGCAGGAATTCTAATCAGTTCCCAGTCTGAACATTCAACCTTCTTTATGTGAAGTCGTACGATATTGTTGAGTCCCCTGTGTTCCTTAAATTCAGTAACCTTTTAAAAACATCAATCCTTAATAAATTATACAAAGGAAAACTTATCAGACTTCACCACATGTCCCTAATTGTTTTACAGTATTTACCTTCAAAGTAAAACTCAATTCATTAAGTAATAAAATAGTACTGGAAAAGCTAACTCAACTAGGATTAGGCTTTATCTTTGAAGTGTAAGCCCGGTTTCTAGCATTGAAAGTTTAATTAATAATGGAAACTTCTTCATATGATTATTAAAAAGCCAAAATCAATCTTGTTGCGCGCTGCAAAGAAAAACAATAAGTTGAAGCATTAAACTTAGATATTCAGATGTTATTTTCTCATTAAGCTTATTAATATGTCTGCCAAGACCTGTCAGCATTAGCATGTATGCACCAACTGTTCGGTTAATCTCACGTTAATTTCGGCTTGAATATATAAAAACCTTATTTTTTAAGTCCTGGAATATGATTCCCTCTGTGGAAACCAGAGCCAAACAAAATATAAGAAACGAACCAATTATCAAAAAGATTCAGTCAATACAAATCAGATCAGACCTCTCTTTTGATCATAATGCACTCCCCCAACAACATTCAATTAGCTATGAAGAGAAAGAGAGGAGAAAGAGCAGCAAGGAGAGGAGAGAAAGCATGTGTCACACACCATTTTGGTAGGACCGCAGAGCTTAGCATTTTGTTGCCTCCAAACGTTTTGCATATGAACAGTCAGATCGGGCAGTTAAGACCAGTCAAATCGATCGATCCATGAGTCCTGCCTCGAATAAACCCAGGTACAAACAAACAGCAAGGCCGTATAAATACTTGAACTCTGGTTTTAACACAACCATCAGCCACATACCTGTATATACATAGTTGTTCTTGTGGGCTCAGAGGGAGGATTACAGAAAAGCTGGTAATGGGTTGGTCATGCTCGAGGTTCTTGTGCTGCATCTTCAACATGGGTGAGTCGAGAGGTGATGAGGAGGACTCAGACAGGCCATGGGAGCGAGAGAGGAGAAGGAACAGCGATAGTGATGAAGACAACGGGAGGTACTTTGCAGAGCGGGACATTGATAGCAAGGCCTCCGCTTTCATTGATAGGTTCCATCAGAGCCGTGTCAAGGATGCAGAATGCCAGACCTACCCTTATTGATCACTTGCCTCATTATCTTTGGTCTCTTCTACATTGATCATCACTCTCAACCATCTCTTCTACATTGTTTACATGCTCATCTTAATTCCTCCATGTTCTAGCTGTGTCTTATTATCTTGGTGCATAAAAAACATGAATCCAAATCTCACATTTTACTCATCGTTGGACTGGGTTTTCAAACATGTTATATTTTTTGTTCACATATATTTAGCTTGTTTGTATATTCTACTTCGATAATAAGGTTGGAACTATTAACTGTTGTTTTAAAAAGAAAAAAACAGTAATTACAGGGCAGTATAGCTGACAATTCTCGCGTTGCACTGTCCAAAGGGCACTCTCATTCCTCTTTCTCCCTTCGCATTGTATAGTAAAGAAATTGTTATTGTGTAAATAGTAAAGAAAATTCGCATTTCACAAAAAAAAAGAATTCACAATAAACATAAAATTAGGCTCGACATGTAACACCTTAATCTTAACATTGCTCGTTTATCTTCGAAAAATGTCACAAGGGCGTCCATTCGTGATGTAAACCATACCTCCTTTCTTCGAATTCCAAAAATCCTTAATTAAAGTAATTTATCGTACTTAACGTTGCAAGAAATCTTAATCTCTCCATAGCATGTTTCGTTATCTTTAAGGAAATGTATAAATAGTGAACTAGGGCCATACAAAAAACAAGTTCATTTTACCCTGAAACAGGTGTTGGTTATGCTGTATATTGAAGTCTAAATGGAAGCTACAAGACTTTGAACAGATACCCTAATATGAGAGAAAGCTTGATGTATTGAATGTAGGAGACACTATCTTTAGACTGTGGATTCCCTCTTCGAGCCAACTTTTACCATCTTCTTTACAGAAAGAATAGTCCATGGATACTGGCTCCAGAAAATACTTGGTACTTCTCTCCAGCTATCACTTAACGTTGCAAGAAATCTTAATCTCTCCATAGCATGTTTCTTTATCTTTAAGGAATGTATAAATAGTGAACTAGGGCCACACAAAAAAGCAAGTTCATTTTGGTCTGAAACAGGTGTTGGTTATGCTGTATATTGAAGTCTAAATGGAAGCTACAAGACTTTGAACAGATACCCTAAACATCTCCCAGCTAGCAGAATGAGAGAAAGCTTGATGTATTGACGGTAGGAGACACTATCTTTAGACTGCCTCTTCGAGCCAAGTTTCACCATCTTCTTTACAGAAAGAATGGTCCATGGATACTGGCTCCAGAAAATACTTGGTGCTTCTCAGTAGCTAGCACTTAACGTACTTAACGTTGCAAGAAATCTTAATCTCTCCATAGCATGTTTCTTTATCTTTCAGGAGTGTATAAATAATGAACTAGGGCCACAAAAAAAACAAAGTTCATTTTACCCTGAAACAGGTGTTGGTTATGCTGTATAATGAAGTCTAAATGGAAGCTACAAGACTTTGAACAGATACCCCAAACATCTCCCGGCTAGCGGAATGAGAGAAAGCTTGATGTATTGACTGTCAGAGACACTATCTTTAGACTGTAGTCACCCTTTGCGAGCTAACTTTCACCATCTTCTTTACGGAAAGAATGGTCCATGGATATTGGCTCTAGAAAATACCGGGTACTTCTCATCAGCTATTAGGCATTCTATGTAGAAGATGAATTCAATTTTTCTTCCTTCAAAATTTTTATATGTTAAAGTTGGAATCATATTCTCAATTAGAAGCTTATTTCAATATTTATGTGGCAAGGAGTATTTAAGTATGAAGATACCAGGTTTGTGTTAAAATATATTGTAACAACCCGTTTCGGCTCACCCGTGAACCAACCCGGAAATGTCACCGGCGACCAAACCATTCGCTAATCTACTAGATTCGGTTAAGCCGACCCGGATCTACTCTCGGTGTCTCAAGATGGAGATGCAAATATAAAATGCATGAATGAGAACGATTGGGTTCTAACGCGGTCTTACATGCATGCTATGATGTACAAGCAAAATAAGACAAGCCATAAATGAGAAACCAAAAGAAATATATACTACTACGGAAAGACGGACAAAGTTTCCCCTAAAAGTGCAATAGGGGTCAACCTGTCCACAACAAGGATATATAAATATTTTATCAAAATACGATAAAACATAACAATCTACCATGGCATTCAATCACTATCTCATTCGTTTTCACCTGAGCCGAGTCTGAACTCCAAGGCTCCCTGCTCATTCATATCTATCCGTTCATTACATAACAGGCAATTCATCAAGACAAAAATATTCTAATAATCATTCACACAGCATTAAACAACCATCATTATATATTACACATGGCAGGTACATGTGTGTGCGGTTTCGTGCTGCTCCTCCGCAGTCCTGACAGCTTTCATCGCTCGCATTCCTCACCGACATATATATAGAAAAACCGTCAGTAACGAGTGTTACCGGCCTGGAAAATAACTAATATCAATCTGGCACAGGAGAGCAAACTCTCATGTTGAATGAAAACCATATACTTCCTCAAGAACTCTCATCAGGGCACATACGGGAGCCGTCGCCATCGGGTCAACAACGTCCCCCTTTCTTTATCATTCTCATACCTTGGCCATTTCTTTATCGCTTCTCGCATCAAATCTCATTCCTTTCCGCCCTCTGCACCTTCCATATTACTCCTGGCCTTGAGCATGAAGGCCAAGTACTCTCAGGCAGTCGCCTTTAGCACCCTTTGAAACCACAAGTCTAGACATGCGCTGCAATGCAGTACCCGTGAACCTCCACACTTCTTCGGGTTTGAGGAACTCAAAGGTGGAGTTGTCCGGATACCTCGGGAATGAAACGGCCCACACACCATTCCAGAGCCCACTATCGACACACACGTGCCCGCTCGCGTAGCACGGTAGTCGGATTTCCCTCATTCAATCTCTCACAAAAATACGAAAACTATACATATATATAGGTCTGGGTTGAGATTTATACAATAGGCCCGAAGGCAACGTGAGCTGGATCTGAAGTTCGAAAACAAACTTGAGGGATCTCATCCTCGAGGGTTATTAATCCGAAAAATTGTTGGCTAAATGGCCCGAGTTAAGTGGGATCCGATAAAACGCCACTTAACACGTCCTGCATGTAATAAATCAAATACACAATAGAACAGCGTAAAACAGAGAACGAGTCCTAAACAGACCTAGTAGAAGCTCTAAACGGGTTCACGCGCCTAGGCGGCGAGCTCCTACACCGTACCTACACAATCAAGCTAAAAACTAACGCTCGCATGATGAATCACACATCCTATAGCATGCACATATAATCAACACAATCACGCATCAATCAACACACATCAACCTATATCAATTCTAGCAAGTCTACTTAGGCTAGTTTGCATTAGATCATGATTATTTCCTAGTTACCCTAATTAGTTTCTTAGCCTCCATTTTTAACACTACTCAATCAAACAAATTTCATATTTTATACTTAATCAAATCTACATTTATATATAATATTATAACACACAATTCACCAATCCTAGCATGCAATTCTAATAATCAATACTTTCAAATAATTAAGTTAAAATAAATTATACCTCGCGTCGTCGAAAATCGGCGACGGCTAAGGTTTCCGTTTCGTGGCTCAAAACTCGAATTCGGCACCTAGCGGCGTCCAAAGTCCGGTCAGATTGGACTGGGTGCGTTCGGCGGATGATCCGGCGAATTTCCCACGAATCCAATTTTCCGGCGGTTCCGGCGAGTATCGGCAGTTTTGGCGGATTTCGGCGGATTTCCGGCGATGATTCGGGACGGGGCAATCAGGGGGTCTATCGGCACCAGCTCGACGAGCTTGGTCCGATGGTGGTGTCAAACAAAGCAGCCGGGGCGGCGATGGCTGTCTGCGGCGGCGGCGGCGTGCTCCGATCGGGGATGCGGCCGGCCTCGACGGCGCTCGAGATGGTGGGGGAAATGTCGGCGACGGCGAGAGGGTGAGACTGGTGGTCACAGCGGCGGCGACGCGACCAACGGCGGCGGAATCCAGCCCAAAGTGGTGACGGCCGAAGCGGCTTCGTGGCATCGCGGCGGCACGCCGGCAGGCGATTGGTGGCCAGGGTCAGTTGTGGCGGCACGGCGACGACACGGCAAGGCGGAGCAGCGTCGATCGGCGGCAGCGAGGCGTCGGCGGCGACGGCGGCAGCACACAACGGCGAGGGTTTGGGTGAAGAAGGGTCGGGAGGGAGAAGAAATGCTATAGTGGCAGTTTCGTAAATAAGTATTAACTCGATTTCTACTCGAGTCAAAATAATAACTAGTTCGTAATAAATTCTAAAAAAATCTAGAAAAATATGGAAAAATTCTATAAAATAAAACAAACACAACAACATCCAAATGGCATGCTCTATAACTAATAACCCACCCGAATATAATCCAATGCATCCTAACGCGTTATTCGGCCTAAAACTATTTCTACGATCAAACATATTAAAAGAAAAAAATACTGCATACTTTTATATATTCTGATAACTCATATCTCACCATCTTCTCGACGTTATCATCATATATTCAGGTACACCTAACTCTCATCACTCATAACTCACGGCTGGCCTCGACTCAGCACGCAGTTCATGAAACTGACTCGACTCGAATCAATGGTCGAACCGACTGGTTCGGTAACGTAAAACCCTGACTCGAGTCACGGGTTTTACATATATAGTGACTTGTTTCTATTCTAACCACTTAAGCAGTGTTATTATAGGTAAAAGTATTTAACCATCTGATTTATTTTAATTGTTTTAGTTTGATATCTCAATAAATCAAATTTTGGGTCCTAGATATACTATGGGCTTCTTTCAACTGCAGTGTGGCAAGCCCATGGGTAAGACTTTAGATGGGCTTTCAACCATAATTGACCCGCACATTTTCTTTTGTGTCAATTTTCTCAAAGATTTTTACTTGGGTCGTATCAAATTCACCTAAATTATTAATAAATAAAAAAATGTTTTATTAAATATATGTTTAAGTATTATAGTCTTCAATAAAAAATTGGGTTTTGAAAATTTTTCTTACTAAAAATCAGGTATAAATTATGATACTAGGAAAGCCTAAACATACCGGATTTGAAGATGGTATCCAGGTAGGGCCAACCCCTACAACATGATAATTAAAATTACTTTCAAAATTATATTACTGAGGTCTAAATTGTACTTGATTCAATATATGGAGTTTAAAACCATGAATAATACATTAAAAATTCAAAGAAGAAAATGACTTTATTAACTAAAAAGTCCCAATTCAATATAAAGCTGGTAATCACTCCTTCCCAGTCAATGATGTAAAGCTAAATTATATATCTAGAACAATTTGAACAGATAAAACTCCTTGGTCTAAAGTAATCTTCTCCTTTTTTATAAACTTCCAAATCTCAAACAACAAATTTCTCTACTACAAAGACAAAATTTCTTAGTAAGATGCTCATATCAACTTTACAACCAGTTGGTCATCTTCCACCTTTGATAGTTGTGAAGAACAGTTGAATGATCTTTTCAGATTGGTCTTTCTTTTATCATGTACATACTGTTCACTCCATGTCTCTAGTGCTTTTTCTTAATTTTTTCTATGTTGCAGACAAGAGCAACAGGGCATGGCTTGGCAAAAGCCTCGAAATCTTTCAAAAGACATACAATAAAACTTGCCTCTCTAATTGCCCCATGGCAAAAGCCTCGAAATCTTTCAAAAGACATACAATAAAACTTGCCTCTCTAATTGCCATACATTTGGTTTCTTGTTTCCTTGACTCGCAATATTATATCATGTTTGTGCCCAGAAGGTCCAAGTTGACGTATTCATATTTTAGTGAGTAGCATTGAATATGCAATGATCCGGTATCAATTTCGAGCTTTGTTTAGAAGCCGGCCATGGCTGCACAAGATATGGCATAAGTTGCTCCCTTCATCATGGGGCATGGTTAGAGTCGTGTACAAGGTAACGTGTTTTTTTGAAATAAACATTTGGAGCCCAGAAAGGGTTCGTGTATCACTTTACAGACACTAACTTTGGATTATTGTAAAGCTCTGGTCAGCTCATTGTTTTGTAAAAAATGTATTTGAGGTACATATTCATTGACCAAGGAGCACATATATTGATTAATGAAAAAGCAATGCACAAGTGGGGCAGTGAGTTCTTGTCTCAATTAATGAGAGTGCCGACCTGACCTTCTTCCCCACCAAAACTCTGAGTTAGCGGCAAAGAATTTGCATGCCCAAGGTCTATACCCAAAAAAACTGCAGTTTGTCAAGTGGGTATTCATCCGTTTTTAGGAACTACTCGCTTTCATTGGATTCTGCTCAAACATTTGGTCTCCAAACCTTAATATGGATGTGAGACAACGGTGGATTAGAAGGATTAATACAATCCAGAGTATAACAATGGTCCCTTTGGTAATTGAGTTGTGCACTATGAGCTGCTTGTCATTATTTGATCTGCAATTGATGATGATAAATATCCGCGTATGTAGAAGAGTGACCATTGGCCCAATCTATCACCATTTTCAAGACTAACAAACCCAATTGCCAGCAACAGTAGGGCCTCTTATGAGTGCAAGCAGCCAATGGTAGCATCTATGATCTGTGGTTCTGGGCATGCTTTCACGTGGTGCTGCTGGTGGGAGTTAGAACCCAGTCTCCATCACATTATGCATACAAGAGAGTCTGATTTGAGTAGAGTTTGATTATGAAAATTGTGAGGTGGTTTGAAGCAGTGACATGAGATGATAGCAAGTGAAAATATGGAGGGTATAAGATCATCAATTTACCCAACCTTTCTGTTGAAGCTTTTATTTGTTAATGATGCATGATGGCATGATGCTGGGATTACAAGGCTTAAAGACTTTTGGAAGTGATAGTGGGTTAATGCAAAGGTCTTAGTTAATGCAAATTTAAAGATGGTAAACCAAAAAACCTAAAAACTCATCTTTCATTATATAAAGTACCATTGGTTAACTCAGTGGAATTGAATTCAACAAATTAAACTGGACTAGTCTTGCTGCAAGAGTCATTGCTTATACCAGAAGGGTGAAAGAAAAGGAAACAGTTCACCATTCAAGAGCTCTAGCTTAAGAGTGGTTGGTTCTTGTTTTTATTGAGAAATGGTGGGAATGACCCACTTGACGTTGAAGCAAGAAAGATGTCTCCATAGTACTTCAGAGTTGTAAAGGTAGTTGGCATTGATATCCAACTTCCCGACCTTTCTACCCAACTGCATTCACTTTGATGTCTATCATTTTGATTACTATCTTTCCTGAATGTAAATTCACACAGGATGATTAATGAACTGGTTGATTCAATGACAGCAGTATTCCATGCTCTCCGGTAAGATTACATGTTTCTCTAGACCAAAACTATGGCAATGGATTCTCTTGTGATCCAATGTGCCAACTCCAAGCTGACTTTCATTGAAAGGGGTAAGAGGAAGGTTCGCCCAGGTGGGAGGAGAGAGTCGTATTACATATAAATGTGATCACATGGTTGCGAAGTGTGGGGGAAGAGAAGAGGGACCGCTGCTCCATGCCGGCCCTTTCCCTATCTGGGTTATTGACAACTACTGTGCCGACTCCAAACCGCGCTTCTGTTCTTCAAACCATATCTTTGCTGCAACAAATTCGTGTTTAAAATGCAATGCATGCCCAGCTTGTTTGGCCAACACGGTTGAAATTAGTAGCAGCAGCTCGCTTGTATTCATGATTTGACCAAGTACCCATTTGTTCTTGATTTCCATGTCAATGTTTAGCACATCAAACCGGTATGACCCAGAAAGCAAGCTTGTGAGATATGTTGGCATTCATGAAAAGCAAGCTAAAAGGCCGGACAGGACCATTGAAGAGTGGCGCTGTGACTTTGAATTCCATGTCCAAAGATCTCATAATGGGGAAGGTGACCTCCTTGGAGAGTCGGCTCTTCCATCCCCTTCCCATCCAAGGGCTGCTCATAGATTGTGAATGGATGTCTGTCCCTTGCACTGTGCATGATTTTCAATATGAAAAGGAAGTGTAGCTGCTCCTCAATGACTTATTTGAGCTTCAAGTCATTGCAATCTTGCAAAGAAAGGGATAGAGCACCTTGTAAATTGGAACTAAAGAAGTGTGTGGATTTGCTTAGGAAATGAAAGTTGTATGGAAACAATCAATCAGTCTTCTCAAGGATCAAGTGGACAATGAGGAGAACTTGATCAGCTACATTAAAAATGACTATGAAACTTTAAAATCGATATTGTCATTTTTCAGTCCTAAAAGCCTTAAATAAATCTAAATTCTAAAATCTAAATGATCAAATCAAAATCCTAAAATCTTCCTATTTTTATCGAAAATTCCACACAATATATTGGTAGACATACAACTAAATTCTCCACGAGATTTAGGGATTTTATCATTAGTTCATACAAAATAAATAACAATAATAATTAAAATGGAAATAAAAATAAAAAAGACAATTACACAATAACTATCTTTACATCAAAATTAATTCCCTCACTAAGAAGACAAAAACTACTGTCTGATTTTAATGCAACCCGGTTCAACATAGAACCCGATATTTACAAAATACACTTACACCAAACCCAATTCAACCATCACCCGCCCCGGCAACCAACCCTCACCACCGCTGCCGCAGGCGATACCACCACCACCACCACCACCGGAACGGCCATCGACCTGGCCGGTTGCAACTAGCCTCAACCTCACACCACTCCACTCGCCATCAACCTCTTCGGAAAGCTGCCGGAACCCGGGCACCAAAACCCGGTCCACCCACTCATCCAAACCCGTCCGCCCGAACCAGACCCCACCCACGACCCGGTCCAGCGCCTCCTCCTCCACCTCGATGCCCTGGCCCTCCCCCACCACCGCCGAGAACTTGGTCGCTATCGCCGCCGCTGCCGCCCTCCGGAGAGGCCCGAACTCCACCGGCCGGAAGACCACCGTCTCGTCCACCGCCGCCGCCACCTCCTTCATCGGCAGCGACGGCTCTGTCGCCTGCGTCTCCGTCGTAGTCTCTCTCGAATTCGACTCCTCTTCGGCCTCCGTTGCCGCCAAATTCAAATCAAAACATACACCTCCACCGGCACCGGCGCCGGCGGCGAACTTCGCCGGCCGATCATCGGGAGACCAGTCGGCGGGGCGTTTGGTTGGCTGGCGGACTGCGGAGAGCTGCAGCAGCCAAGAACAGTCGGGCGGACAATCGACGGCGGCCATGGCCGCTACCTTCTCGTCTCGGGCCGACGTCGGGGAAAGGAGCTCTTCGCGTTCTCTGGTGTCCAGTCGGAGGTGAGGATGAAGATGGTGCTGCCCAGCGAGACTTGGCGGCCATGGGAGTCGACGAGCCAACCAGTCTCCATGGCCTGGGTGAGGCCCCGGCAAAGGAGAAGGTTTGCTAGATCAACATCTTCGAGAAAGATGATGGAGAACGGGTTCCTTCTAATGGCGTCGGCCAGTCGAACGATCACCGTGCTCTTCCTGACATCTGAATCGTCGTCGTCGTTATCGTCGTTGTAGTGATGGCGCTGGCCGGATCCGAGGCGGATGGTCACCGGCGGCGGCCGGCGGAGCAGGTCGGACAAGGCGGCGGCGATCTTCCTCTTCCCGACCTTGTCAGGGCCGAGGAAGAACATCCAAGTGTCGCTCTTGGCCTGCCCGCCGAGGCGCCGGAGGCCGCCGGACTTGCTCTGGACGACGACGGTGGCTACCATGGCGGCGGCGTCGGTCTGCCAGGCCACCCTCTCTGCCAGTCCCTTGGACAGGCTCTTGAACGAGTCGGCGTCCATGGCGGCGGCCTGCTTGGCCAGACACCGGTGCCGTTCCCAATCCGTCGAAATGCCAGCCGCCATGTCCTTGACCCGCTCGTCATCCGTCTTCTCCTTCGCCGGCGGCCGGCCGAGGGCCAAATCTGTTGTCACAGGGTTCGCCGGCGGCGAGGAAAGGTGGGGATTTTGATGGAGAAGTGGGCGAGAAGAGAGGAGGGGATTGCGAGGGGGATTTTGATGGAGAAGTGGGCGAGAAGAGAGGAGGGGATTGCGAGGAGCGATTTGAAGGTTGGGTTGGAGAAGGGATGGTGGGCGGGGGGCGAGTCCGACGATGGGGACGGATGTGGTGTGGAAGCTTGGGTGGAGGAGACGGCAATTTTCCCACCATTTTTTCTGCAACTCCTCCCTCTTCTTTTCCTTCTTCAACCTTTCCTCCCTCTCTCTCCCCGTCTCCTCCTTGGCCGCCTGCAACCACTGCGGCAACGTCGACTTCTTCTCCGACCCTTCCATGGCCGCGAGCTTGGCCAGCTCCCTTTCGTAGCTCTCCGCGCAGGAAGCGCAGAACTTCGCTCCGGCAGCGGCGGCCTCCGCTGTGCTGGCAGCGAGCTTGTTACCGACGAAGGCGCCGGCGACGGCGAGCAGGGAGCGGGCGGCGATGGAGATGGTCTGGAGGTCCCAGTCCTTCTCCATTGATGGATAGTAGACCTGGCACCTCAGATATGTTTCGCACTTCGCGGTTCCCATCACCCAGACCGCCGCCGGCGACGGTGCTCTGTACTTGGCGAGGAGGTTGCCCATCTCCGGCACCACCGCCCTCCCAATCTCCGGCGACACCAGCCATTTGAGGTCGCCCAAGTCGATGATCACACCGCCATTGTTAGACTTGATCCGCTCGTCGATCAGAGTCTCCAGTTTTCGCAGTTTGGAATGGATTTGGTCATTCTCCTCTCCGAACCCCTTCTCCAATGACACGACTTGAAGGTTCGTCAATGGCGGCTCCCCAATTTCGTTCCTTTCCACCATCCCCAGCACCTCCTTCGCCACCACCGCCGGCTCGGAGTCGCCGACGATCACCGGATTCCGCTTATCCGGCCGGAGGAGGACGTCGATCACCTTCCGCACGTCCTCCCTCCTCCGCACCGCCGGCGATTGAAGGCGGGGGTTGAGGTATGGATTGGTGGTGGACGGCAATGGCGACGGGCGGAGTGACTGTTCGACGATGGACTTGACGGTGGGGCTAGAGAAGCCTGCCTCGCGCATGACCCGGCTAACGCTGGGGTCGTCGAGGATGGAGACGATGAGCTGCTCGAGCTCGACCTTGACGGCGAGCAGCGGCTGCTGCTGGCTCTCCGGGCATCCCCGCCGCTGGTGGGCCTGCGCGCGCTTGAGCGCGGCCATAAGCGCGTTGGACACCGCCGGAGAGTCGCCGGCGGCGGCGGGGAGGCGGTCGAGGGCGACGGAGAAGCACAGCTCGAGGGCGCGGCATTGGAGGGGGTGGGAGGAGTGGGGGTGTGAGCGGACGCAGGCCTGCCGGAGTCGGCCGGCGGGGGAAGCGAGGAGGGCGGCGGCGACGTGGAGCGGGGTGGCCTGTCCGTGGCGCCGCCTGGCCGCGTCGGCGACGGCGAGGTCGAGCACCCCGGCCGCCTCCGCCGTTAACGTCTGTTGTATCGTACTCAGAGCAGCTCTCATTCTCCGATCCAATCTCTCCCAAAAACTTCTCAATTCAATCTAAGTACCATCTTCCCCTTCCCAGAAACAATACTTGATCAAAGAAAGCTTCAACCTTTGCAAGCTTCAATCAATCTTTGCAAGCTGATTCAACTGGTGATCAAAGAATCCATTTTTTGTTTTCGTAGAAGCTAGAAACAGAAATTGATGCTTGCCCAATAGGCTTGTTCGATCGTACAAGCACAAAGTGATACTTTTGCTCGGTGTCCCGACTTTTTGCACACCTTTTCTTCTGGGCGTGAAGATGAGCAGCATGCAGGATTATGACCACCTGCTTTTCATTGATCGGTTGTACCGGGCCCTGCTACGACAACAATAAATCAACGATGATGATGATGATAACGAGGAAGATCGAAACAGTAAGAGAGAATCTGAGATGCATGGACTAAGAAGATGAATGAACAATTTCACAAACTAGCATAAAAAGAGGGACAGCTCATGGATCTGGGTATGTTTTTTTGTGTTAAATTTTAGCACGTGGGTCGTTTAACACTTTAACCGGAGCTGTTTTCATCCATTGGAAGCTGTTAAACACACAACAAACTTACCTTTCGATTGAAATCAGAGCAGGAAAAATTGCAGTTCTTGTCACGCTTTTTGCTTTTGTAGGTGAAGACCGATTCTTAAGATTTGAGACGTTGTGGAAGTTGTCATCATTCATCTCCCAAATATTGCTTTTCGTACGCCAGCTCTTTCCTACACACACTCTCTCTCTCGATCGACCTTTTTCTGCACTACTTTTCAAGCATTGAAAGAAAGAAAGCAGGCGGAAAGAAATCGTGTCGCGCGTTCTTCTTCCCTTCGCCCAGAGAAAAAGATGACCCACGCGATCTCTTCACTTTACGCGTCTCTCCATGTTTCCATCATCGTTTTCCATTGGTTGATTCAAACCCTGTTTCAAAAATAAGAACCATGCACCAACTAGTTCATCATTGTTATCAAAATCGATTCAGCAAACCACCCATTGATTGTTATTTTCTTTTTTAACTTTTGTTTTTGATTGTTGATATTATGTTGGAATGGATGGTCACAAGCAAGGACTCGTGTGATGCGGATAAAAAGTGAGAAAAGGTTGCTTCAAGCTAGTCCATGACTTCTCCTCTTCAACTTTTGCCTCTCCAACCTCCTTTCTCGAGCATGATACTGTTTACTTTTCCCAATTAACACCACACTTCTCCAAAAGTTTACTTTGTCCAAAAACAGAGCAAACTTTGATCCTCATATACATTGAAAGCTAAAAGCAAATGAAACTTTGAGGATGAAATTTGTCAATATTACTACCAAACATCACAAGTCTTTCCCAGAAACGGGTTTGTGTTTAACTTGTGCCAAATGATGCTAAAATCTTTTGATAGGAATAAATAGCATTAGGGTCATTGCAGGCCACTTAATAGACGATTTAGATTAGCTAATTGCATGTGAAACAACTAGTACCCATCAGAGGGCAAATCCCATCTTTTCAGAAGATTCAACTCATACAATATTAAAGAAAACCCATGCTTCCAAAAGTGAATGATAAGATTGTAAACCACTTTGTTATGTCACTGGTTTACTATATTCAACCGTGTAACTAACCGGGTCATAGAAGCGCTGGCCTAGCATCTCTATTCCACGTAGCAGATTCTCTGAGTAGTTAGCAACGCCAAAGGATTCGTTTTCCCATGCAAATAGACGTTGCTTCTGAGTTGAGTTATAATTGCAAAAAGCTGCCACCTTTGAATATAGTGTTCAGTCTCCTCCCTCTTGCCAGCATGCTGGGCTGACCAGACATACAAAAAAGAAAAGGAGCCAGAGAACCAAAGCATGCTCTCCACAAGGCTGCAAGGCAAGAAGGAAAGTTTGGCTTGAGTAAAAAAAAAACAAATTTTAACCAAAGTTGGCAATATAGGGTTAAAGTAAAAACCAAAGGATATGGTGGGGAGACCATTGAATGTTTTTATCAAGGAGGCTTTGGAAAGGCAGATGGTCATGTCTTTCCTCTCTCACAGATTCCATGCTAGGGGAGAAAAGGTGGGGAATTGGACAGCTTTTCAGACTTCAGAATCGGATACCAGTCTGAGGATCAGGTTGGGCATGCCCCCACCAACCCCGAGGCTCTACCTTTTTGGTGTTAAAATTAGAATCTCTAATGCACTGGTGCAACATCCTCCATGAAAAAGACTGGCTTCAAGCAAAAAGTTTGAAGGTTGTGCTTCTGCGTTGCTTGCACACTTTGGCAATTCAGGTTAAAAAATGCCCACACTCTACAGAAGTAAACAACAGATTGGTTAATCAAAACCTTTAAAAGAACCTTTGTTCTATATTTATCTGTCACGAGAGGACTGTTTGGCTTTGGCCTGTACGTGCCCAGTTTAAAACTTGCTTGCAAGTTGCACTTGCACTTGCACCTGCTTAGAACAAATTAACCTAGCTTTGAGGGCCAGAACATTACTTAAAACGGTGGCTGTGTAATCTTTGAATGGAATATATGAGTAGAATGCTCCAACGTTTCACCAAACACTTTTTTATAAGAAAAAATGAGTCAGAATAAAAGTGGATTTATTCATATATATTAATAACAATTAAAAACTAATCAACCAAATTAATCTACGAGGTCGTAAAGATGGCATTAGTAGGATAGAAAACTGAAGTTCCCAGCATTGGCAATGACAATTATCTTCTTTAATAAATTAAAAATCTTAATTAATCTATTTGCTAAGCATGTAACTATAAAGACTAATAATACAAGTAGTTTACATATAGAATTAGGATCGATCAATGCTTTAAGCATGAAATTTTTTTATAGGAGAAAATGAGTCAGAATAGAAATAGATTTCTTCATATATATTAATAAAAATTAAAAACTAATAAACTAAATTAATCCATGAGGTTGCAAAGATGGCATTGGCAGAACAGAAAATAGGAGTTTCCAGCATAGGCAATAACCAATAATCCTCTTCAGCAAATTAAAAACTTCTAATAAATCCATTTTCTAAGCATGTAACTAAAAAGACTAATAATGCATGTAGTTTATATATAGAACTATGATCGATCAATGCTGGAAATATTAAACATTTTTATTGAAGAAAATGAGTCCAAATAGAAGTGGATTTCTTCATGTATATTAATAACAATTTAAAATGAATGAATCAAATTAATCCATGAGGTCGCAAAGATGACATTGGCATGACAAAAAATATGAGTTTCCACCATAGGTAATGACCAATAATCCTTTTTAACAAATCAAAAACTTCTAATGAATCCATTTGCTAAGCATGTAACTAAAAGGACTAATAATGCTGGTAGTTTACATATCGAATTATAATCGATAAATGCTGGAAACATGAAAGTTGTTTACAAGAGAAAATGAGTCAGATTAGAAGTGGATTTTTGCATATATATTAATAACAATTAAAAACCAATGAACCAAATTAATCCACGAGGTCGAAAAGATGACATTGGCAGGCCAGAAAACATGAGTTCCCAGCATAAGCAATCACCAGTAATCTTCTTTAGCAAATCAAAAATTTCTAATGAATTAATAACAATTAAAAACCAATGAACCAAATTAATCCATGAGGTCACAAAGATGACATTAGAAGGACAGAAAACAAGAGTTCCCAGCATAGGGAATGACCAATAATCTTCTTTAGCAAATCAAAAACTTCTAATAAATCTATTTACTAAGCATGTAACTACAAAGACTAATA
Organism: Piper betle; assembly: GCA_033002965.1. Lineage (NCBI taxonomy): Eukaryota > Viridiplantae > Streptophyta > Magnoliopsida > Piperales > Piperaceae > Piper > Piper betle. The sequence goes on along the minus strand of JAURVB010014466.1, from coordinate 75,263 downwards.
ATGGTAGTTTACATATAGAACTATGATCAATCAATGTTTGAAGCATGAAACTTTTTTATAGGAGAAAATAAGAATAGACATAGATTTCTTCATGTATATTAATAACAATTAAAAACCAATAAACTAAATTAATCCATGAGGTCACAAAGATAGCATTGGCAACACATAAAATAGGAATTACCAACCAAGGCAATGGCCATTAATCCCCTTTAGCAAATCAAAAACTTCTAATGAATCCATTTGCTATGCATGTAACTATAAAGACTAATAATGTAGGAAATATACATAAAGAACTATGAATGATCAATGCATGAAACATGAAACTTTTTTACAGGAGAAAATGAGTCGAAGTAGAAGTGGATTTCTTCATATATATTAATAACAAGTAAAAACCAATCAACAAAATTAATCCATGAGGTCGCAAAGATGGCATTGGCAGGACAAAAAATAGGAGTTCCCAGTATAGGCAATGACCAATATTCCTCTTTAGCAAGTCAAAAACTTCTAATGAATCCATTTACTAAACATGTAACTATAAAGACTAATAATGCATGCAGTTTACATATAGAACTATGATCGATCAATGTTGGAAACATAAAACTTTTTTATTGAAGAAAATGAGTCATAATAGAATTGGATTTCTTCATGTATATTAATAACAATTTAAAACCAATCAATCAAATTAATCCATGAGGTCGCAAAGATGGCATTGGCTAGACAGAAAACAAGAGTTCCCAACATAGGCAATTACCAATAATCTTCTTCACCAAATCAAAATGAATCCATTTGCTAAATATGTAACTAAAAAGACTAAAAATGTAGGCAGTTTACATATAAAACTATGATCGATCAATGCGGTAAACATAAAATTTTTTATAGGAGAGAATGAGTCAGAATAGAAGTGGATTTCATCATGTATATTAATAACATTTAAACACCAATCAACCAAATTAATCCATGAGGTCGCAAAGATGGCATTAGCAAGACAGAAAATAAGAGTTCTCAGCATAGGCAATGACCAATAATCTTCTTTAGCAAATCAAAAACTTCTAATGAATTCATTGATAAGAATGTAACCACAAAGACTAATAATGTAGGCAGTTTACATATAGAACTATGATCGATCAATGCTGGAAACATGAAACTTTTTTAAAGGAGAAAATGAGTTAGAATAAAAGTTGATTTTTGCATGCATAATAATAACAATTAAAAACCAATCAACAAAATTAGTCCATGAGGTCGCAAATATGACAATGGCAGGACATAACACAGGAGTTCACAGTATAGGCAATGACCAATAATCTTCTTTAACAAATCAAAAACTTCTAATGAATCCATTACTAAACATGTAATTATAAAGACCAATAATGCAGGCAGTTTACATATAGAACTATGATCGATCAATGTTGCAAACATGAAACTTTTTATAGGAGAAAATGATTCAAAATAAAAGTCGATTTCTTTATGTATATTAATAACAATTAAAAACCAATGAACCAAATTAATCCATGAAGTCGCAAAGATGACATTGGCAGGAAAGAAAACAGGAGTTCCCAGCGTAGGCAATAACCACTAAGCCTCTTTAGCAAATCAAAAACTTCTAATGAATTCATTTGTTAGGCATGTAACCACAAAGACTAATAATGTGGGCAATTTACATAGAGAACTATGATCGATCAATGTTATAAACATGAAACTTTTGTATAAGAGAAAATGAGTCAGAATAGAAGGGCATTTCTTCATGCATATTAATAACATTTAAAAACCATCAACCAAATTATTCTATGAGATCGCAAAGATGGCATTAGTAGGAAAGAAAATAAGAGTTCCCAGCATAGGCAATGACCAATAATCCTCTTTAGCAAATCAAAAACTTCTAATTAATCCAATTGCTAAGCATGTAACTAAAAAGAATAATAATGTAGACAATTTATGTAACTGAAAAGAATAATAATGTAGACAGTTTACATAAAGAACTTTGATCGATCAATGCTGGAAATGTAAAAGTTTTTTATAGGAGAACATGAGTGAGAACAGAAGTACATTTCTTCATTTATATTAATAACAATTAAAAACTAATCAACCAAATTAATCTATTAGGTCGTAAAGATGGCATTGGTAGGACAGAAAATAGGAGTTCCCACCATAGGCAATGACCAATAATCCTCTTTAGCAAATCAAAAACTTCTAATAAATCCATTTGCTAAGCATGTAACTATAAAGACTAATAATGCTCGTAGTTTACATATAAAAATATGATCGATCAATGCTTGAAGTATAAAAAAATTTTATAGGAGAAAATGAGTCAAAATAGAAGTAGATTTCTTCGTGTATATTAATAACAAGTAAAAACCAACCAATCAAATTAATCCATGAGGCCACAAAGATGACATTGGCAGCACATAAAATAGGAATTACCGGCCAAGGCAATGGCCAATAATCCTCTTTAGCAAATTAAAAAATTCTAATGAATTCATTTGCTATGCACGTAACTATATAAACTAATAATGTAGGCCATTTACATATAAAACTATGAACGATCAATGCACGAAATATGAAACTTTTTACAAAAGAAAATGAGTCAGAGTAGAAGTGGATTTCTTCGTGTATATTAAAAATAATTAAAAACCAATCGACAAAATTAATCCATGAGGTCGCAAAGATAGCATTAACAGGATAGAAAATAGGAGTTCTCAACATAGGCAATGACAAATAATCTTCTTTAGCAAATCAAAAACTTCTAATGAATCCATTTACTAAGCATGTCACTTAAAAAACTAATAATGTAGGCAATTTATATATAAAACTATGATCGATCAACGATAAAAGCATAAAATTTGTTTATAGGAGAAAATAAGTCAGAATAGAAGTAGACTTTTGCATGTATATTAATAATAATTAAAAACCAATAAAACAAATTAATCTATGAGGTCACAAAGATTGACATTGTCAAGAGTTCCCACCATAAGCAATGACCAATAAACTTCTTTAGCAAAAGTTCCCACCATAAGCAATGACCAATAATCTTCTTTAGCAAATAAAAAACTTCTAATGAATCTATTTGCTAAGTATGTAAGTATAAAGATTATTAATGCAGGTAATTTACATATAAAACTATGATCGATCAATGAAACTATGATCGGTCAATGTCAAAAACATGAAACTTTTTTATAAGAGAAAGTAAGTCAAAATAGAAGTGGATTTCTTCATGTATATTAATAACAATTAAAAACCAATCAACCAAATTAATCCAATGAGGTCACAAAGATGGCATTGGCTAGACAGAAAATAGGAGTTCCAAGCATAGGTAATGACCAATAATCCTCTTTAGCAAATCAAAAACTTCTAATAAATCCGTTTGCTAAACATGTTACTACAAAGACTAATAATGTAAGCAATTTACATATAGAACTATAATCGATCAATGCTGGAAACATGAAACTTTTTTATCATAAATAACAGATCGGTGGAAGGATAAATGACGATGATCTCCAAGCTTAAGTACCACTTGTTTCATTTCTTTTCTTCAATAATTCCTACAATTGAGGAGTATGTACCCAAGAGAGCACTGACAACGCCCAATCCAAGAATTGTGACGCTTAGAAGCACCTGCAAATGAAGCAAAGTGAGGCTGCGATTCAATTGTGTTCTAAAAAGTTTGCACATAAGGAATCATCATTCACTTATATCGCATTTCAGACGTAAACTAAACTTCTAAAATCACCTGATAAGAAGCCGCTTTCTTCCTTGCTACCTTTAAGTAACAGAGTGCAGGAATTATTACCGCCTAACAAAAAAAACCGAACAAAAAAATGACTCGTGCATCCATTTTAAAACTAACAGTAATCATATACAAACAACAAGAGGTATTCCGAGATCCATTCTTAAGGGATGCATAAAACCCATCTACAGATCTGCTTTTAGATGAGATACTTTTAAATCAGAGGGCTAAAAACAAGAAATTGGCACCTTATATGATGTTCAATTTCAAGTTGAGCTTGCAGCTCAAATCCATTTCGCCATTTTAGACACTAGTCAATTGATAATAATGGTCTAGCACACTAACACATTATTGCCTAATACAGTGTGACTGCTTACCACAAGTATGCTGAGGAGGGAACCAATCAAAGACATCACAAGGCCTGTAAGATCAAGATATTACACAAATGATCACTTAAACAAACTTAATATGAAGAGGGGTTCAAAATATGGGGAAAATATCATAAACAATTTAAAAATCCAGATACAAAGCTAGTTGAACATTAATGCTTCACAATTAAACTTAAGACAAAATTGCCCACAGAATAGAATCTATGTACTGATTATCTAATGCCTCATCATAAATAAATCTAACAGTATTTTTTTGACAATAATGCTTCTCAATTGATAAACTATTTCTTATCTCTGATTGGCATTCGACCTCACATGAACTCCACTTGGGTTTTTTATTCAAGGGGCATTAATGGTTTAAAAATACGTAAAACTTGAAGGGCGGATTTGACAAGTAATAACGGCATAGGTAAAATGAATATACAAAGAAATATTTACCCAAAGAAAAAACATTCAAAGCTTGAACTCCTCCTCAACCATAGAAGGCACCAAAAATACTGAGCAATGAAGAAATAATAAAAATAAACTGTTTCAAATTGGTTTAATCTCGAGTCAGTTCTCCAACTTAACAAGGCCTGGGTAACTAGCAATCCTAGTAATATCAACATCAAAGGAACACATCTCTGAAGAAGATGTGCTGATTGAAGATAACAGCTTTTCTCTCCTAATCCGACACAAACCAAAAATCGCCCAATCCAATTTGAAAATGACTATCATGAGAGCTAGCTTCATAATGATCGAAAATTGTAATAGCTGGAAGTTAATCCTTACCAAAAAATGGAAGCAGAAAGGCAACACAAACAGTTGAAATAACCAGCCCAGTCCTAAGGGCCATAGAGAACAAACATTCACTTGACGGTCTCATTGGAATCAGCTCTTCCAAGCACCGGGCCAATGGATTCATTAATAAAGCATATCTGACAAAAGTTAGGGTCAATCCGTAACCTTAACATCAATCAGAAGACTAATGCCCCCTTACAAAACAACATGAGCCTACATAACTATTGTATAAGTAACCATTCCAAGTACACTCAAACAAGAAGAAACTCCTTGGATGACTAGAGTGTTAAGGGCAAGTATGCACACGTAAGGATACTTGGTAAATGGATTGATGATCTGAAATGGAAGTCAAAACCATAGATTAGGTTACTAACATTTAGAAAGTATATGTCAAAGTAAATACAACCATGATGAGCTGCAAAACTCACAGTTGTCCACAGTGCTATCTTAGAAGATATTGAATGTTTAGGCAGGTTCAAAGTTATTTGAGATAATGTCCGTTCGCCAAACATTAGAAATCCCATAACTGCAACTCCACCGTATATTGCAGTGCACAATGCAAAACTAAAAGCAATAGGAGATAACATGTTTAATGCCAAAAATGAAACAAGAAGTAATTTTCAAATGCCTCCGCACAATATTACGTACCAAACTATTAATGCCTTGTTGAATTTTGTCTTATCTGACATTGACTGGTATATGTTTGGGAAGACTGAATGCCCAGAGTAGCAAAATCCATAGACTCCAACTGCAAATGGTATACGACTCCATTTCACAATTGGACCAGTCCGGTGAAATCCAACTCCATCCACCGTTCCGACAAATATCAGAGAAATAGATATCAAAAGAGTGGTCACTACTCCTGTAACTGCAATTATGAGGAAAGAATAGAACAACAGTGAGCCACCAACTATTAAATGGTTCTGCAGCGTTGTCTAATTGCAAAACGTCAAGCAACCTGAGAGGTATGATATAACACGGAGATCTTTCAACCAAACAGTTGGTAGAACAAGAAGAGCCGTCAACATGCCAAAAAAGTGAATTGCGTCGATATGAAAGCCAAAAAATCCAGAGAGGTCCGTGGGAACATTCTTGTAAGATTATCCCCTTCAAGTATGATAAATTCCACACAATATGACTGCACAATTGAAACATCCAACTTGGTAAGCAACTTAACTTTTGCCGAAGTATGCTGTCAAATCCCTAAAGATACCAAATCACTATTTATCACACCATCGTATATGAGTTTGCACTTCACTTACATACAATTCCAAGTACAAAACAATCTGCATAAATTGAAAAAATACATCAGTTAGAAAAACTGATTAATATAAAATATCAAAATATTCTAATCTTCAAGAACAAATTATACTCATTTTCATAAGAGCAATGTTTTTGTAGCTTGCTGGAAGCAATGCAATTAAAGTAGATAAATGCATGATATTTTATCTTTGTGACTTAAAAGTGATGATTTTAATTTCCAAGCAAACAGGAAAGAGTGGATGAAGAAAGATAAAGTAAAAATACTTGCTAGTACTTGCGTCATTAAATTGCTTACTACTATTTATTTTGTTTAAATGTATCCTGCTAACGTAATTTTCAGAGCACTCACAGAAACAAATAGGCGCCCAAATCTTCCAAATGCGGCCTCTCCAATATCAGGATAACTGGAAATTCCTTTCCTACTCTCAAAACAGTATTTGAGAAGAACACCTGTGTAGCAGCAGACAGCAGCAAAAAGTACTACTAACCCCAAACTTGCCCACCCAGCCTCCTTTACAGTAAATGGTGTGGAAAGAAGTCCAACACCAGCTAATACGTTTACTCCTAACGGTGAAAAATGAAGAAGTTGTGAGTCAAGTTATCAACAAAAGTGAATTGTATTTAATTGAGAGACCCAACAAAGCAACCAAGATAAAGACAGAATACCATTAAACACAGTCTGGGTGAAGCTGCATCCATGACCAATATATACTTCACCAGATGTTTGTGAGTGGACGAAGCTTTCAACCCCTGACTGATAAATTAAAGGTTTACTTAGCTCCTCTTCCGTTGTTTGCTTAGAAAGCCCATTATTATCCACTACTGTAGGTAAAGATGGGGCCAAATCCTGTCCACTTCTACATATATCAATACTTGAGTATCTTGTGCCAGGTAACTGTCGAAAACTTCCAAAATTAGGTGATGCAGTAATTGTGTATGAATCTATCGATTCCCTGTTCAAGTGCAGAGTAAAAATAATAATAAGCACAGTCCAGAACAAACAGCAACCCTCATAAACCATAAGGAAATCATTAACCCCTCAAAACCTCAGTGAAGTTCCTGCACAGAATCTTATCAGCAAACACTTAAAAAGGTACAATTCTTGCAAAGAAAATCAAACAGAGATCCTAAGAATCCTTATTATGAACACAAAAACATAGTTCAAAAGAGCAGTAGCATTGATTTCACCAGTCTCCAATCTATGACATCCAATCACACAGTGAATTGATCATGAGAGTTATGGCTAGCTACAAACAAAGTGAACCGAATAGTTTGTCACAGATACAACACTCCCACCTCCAACAAACAAAATAGTAGCATCCATTTCCCCAACCTACAATCTATATTAGCCAACTGTACACTTCTTTGATCGTGCAGGCTATGATTAGATGCATATCTGAACATTCTGTACAACTGCACAACGATTAATTTGATTCTAAGTGTTATAACCATTAACCACAACCATGATCACGCATGCTGTATACTCTATACCTCGTCGAATGATCGAAACGCCACCAAAACAGCTCAATCAACAAAGCTAAAACTCCGCGGGAAATGACAAAACTTGTCTGCTATCATCCCACAGTCGTATACTTGCAAACCTCCATTAAACAACTCCGAGCTCAATCCGAAACAAGTATAAAAACCAGGCATAATGAGAATAAGCAAGAAATAGCGGAAAAGGCCATACGTGTAGCTCTGCGGCCATTGCCGAGACGAGAACGGGGAAGAGCGCGGGGAGCGGGAGCGAGCCACGCCCCCTTCCTCATCGCTGCTCCCAACCTCCTCCACCGCGCCGCCCTCCGCATCCGACTCCGACTCCACCATGAAAAACTCCGCCTCCCTCTCCTCCTCCGCCGCCTTCGCCGCCATCGCCGCCGAGCCCGGATGCAGAGGTGGCGTACGCCGCGGGCGGATTACAGGATGGGCGTATGGAGATTTTTAAAGGGGGTCAGGTGCACTGGAATGGGGACAGGTGGAGGGAAAGTATTGGATGAGAGAAGGCTGGGATTGTCTGCGTGCGCCGGGTGCGGACGCGGGTGCGCCGTCGGGGGATGGGATGGGAGTGGCCCAAAGGGGTGGTGTTCGTTTTTTGTGCGCATTATCCGCTAGCCTGGGCCCCGGACATTAGGTGTTGGTCTCTTAGTAGGTATGGCCCAATTTTGAACCCTTTCATTTTTATTTTATTTTATTTTATTTTGTAACATGGGATGTAACGTATTTTTCACTTGTTAAAATATATATAAATAAATAAAATAAGATAGAGTGATGCACGTGCCTATTCATTAGACCGCACTTGGGATATATTAAAAATAGACTCTAATTATAAAAATAAATTTTTATTTTTATTTTATTTAATAATAAAATAGATAATAATTACATATATTTTAATGATAAATCGTTATTTTATTTATGAATTCTTATTCTTATCTCATTTTCGATAATAATCGCATAAATACTTATAGATTGGGTTCTAATTTTAAAGATACATACTAATTATAATTTATTTTATTTTTATTATATTTTAATTAGCTAGTTCTTTTACTTTTAATTTCATACCAGCATTGGGTTCCCTTTTATTAATAAGAGTAAATTATATTAATTAATAAAATATATCCTATTTATAAAATTTTGACCGAAATAATTTTTTTAATGAATTCCTATATAATTTGGGTCTGAGGAATTCTTGGATTTGAGGTCCAAAGTTTGTAATACTTTCATAGAGTAAAGGCATACAACTAACTACTGGTTAACAAACGTCGGATTTGAATTCATAATAGATATTATATATGTAAACTAAGATTTAAAATATTAAGTAAAAAAGATTTTTATTTATTATATAAGTTCAACTCCAATTTTGTTCAATTTGGCATCCCAATCAATTAGACCATTTAGAGTGTACTCTTAGTTGATTAATGTACTTCAATACTGTCATATATATATATATATATATATATATATATATATATAATTAAATTGTTTTAATATAAAACTATTTTCGAAATGGTTTAATCTGTTTATTATCTATTTACTGTTTATATCTATCTATTTGTGTATTTGTTTACTTTTATCTCTGATGTCTTTGTATCTGTTTGTTCCGGTGAAATCTTGGTTCAAGATTAACTTCGTATCCAAAATCTAAGTACATTAAAATTACTTGAATATGTGACAAAGTGAACAGTCGAGGTAGGCGCATAGGTAATTTAGATTGGTTGGCATCTCCTAAGAAATTCCTATTTAAGTATTTTAAAACTTATTATGGATTTTTTAATTAGTTTAGTCAAAAAATCACATAGTTTGAAAGATTCTAATAATAGTGAAGAAATAGTTTATAAAAACATAGAGAAACAATTCCTAAGATAAATCCAACCTCTGAATATAATAAAGGCTTTATTGAATTTAAGCAATCTTATATAATAAAAATTTTTGAACAAAGTGTTAGTATCAGAAAATTGTACTGAAATTATAAATTTATTAAAAAAAATTAATAAATGAATTAAAAATGAATATAAATATATACATCTATGATTAATACAAGTAGCAGTTAAACCCTTTACTAGAGATGACTTAAATACATCGTTACTATTATATATAAGAGATAAACGTCATAACAAATTCAATGACTCTTTATTATGAGTAATTGAATCCGACCCTAAGTACTGACCAGTTTATTTCAATTGCTATCCAAATTATTCGTTAAGTCTTAATGATCCAAATATAAATGAAACATTACTATTAAATATACAAACACAAGGATATGATATGCTTCTAAGATCTATGAATTTATGTGTAATATATAGAATATGTCTAAAAGCTATGACAAATATAAGTCTGAATTCTAAGATAGAATCTCATAAAGGGAAAACTACACCGTTCCATGTAGATGTCTATAAAGCCAATATTACAATTCCAAAAACTATAACTTGGGATGAAATTGAATTACCACAATCTTGGAAACTAGAAAATGTTATTCCACCCAAGATTATTAAAAGAACTACTAAAAAATTATAGAAAATACTAATGGAGATATAGAAATAATATTTAATGAACCAAGTACTTCTACAAAATCTAGTATTTCTACAAGATCTGAAAAATCAAATATTGAAGAATCTAGTGTTAAAGGTGTATATATATATATATATATATATATATATATCAGAATAACAAATTCATCATGAAATTTATTCTGATAAACCAACTTTTCTCATAAATGAATTTAAAAATAAATACATATCAATTTCAACCTGATAAAGATAAATGTTCTAAAGAATTTATGTTAGCTAAACATAATAAGTTTAGAATATGGTATTTTAATAATCATAATAAATAACAATTAAATAAAAATTAAGAAGATTATTATAATTATCTAAAATTAATAGGAAAAGAAATATCTTTAGTAGATTGGTACAAATTGGTACACTTATCTAAAATAAATGTTTCTAAAGAAACTAGAACATGAGATACAATAGACGGTAAAGTAATTACAAGTAAACATCTTCCTTGTAACACCCCAAATCTGGTTCACACTCGTGAATCGAACCGGCATGTTACAGGCCCCGGTTAGGTCGGCTAACCCGAACCTAACTCGTGCGGATCCAATCTCGGCGTCTTAAGATGAAGATCCAACTTGCTATATGTATGTATGAATGCATAAAACCCTAACAGGATACTACATGGATGACATGCAACCAATTTTCACACCAACACAATTACAATCAAAATTAGTAAAAATTCTAAAATGAAAGGGACAGAATTTCCCCTAAAAATGCAATTATGGGCCACCCTGTCAAAATCATATATATCATAACATATATACAGCATAGCAACAATAGCATTCACACAGACTTCTAATCTACTATATTCATCATTCTCTGAAGCTTTGGGTCTCTAACCCATCACACTTTTGCTGCGCTACTCTGATCATGTTCATTTCATGTCATTGATCATGCCTCAATATCATTTAATCATAATCATGTCATTATAATAATAACATAATAAACACAATATTAAACATTCAATCATCTAACAGTGTGTGTGCAGAAGACCTCATTGCTCCTCCGTCCAAGCTGGCTCCTCCAACTCGTGATTATTACCTACATATAGTATAAAAACACGTCAGTAACAAGTGTTACTGGTCCGAAAAATAAAATAACTATAACAAACTGGCTATGAGAGCAAACTCTCATATGAAAGAAAACAACATATACTCCACGTGAACACTCTGAAGGGCACTACTGAGGAGCCACTGGGCTGCAGACCCGGTAGCATCCCGAACTTACTGATCTGCTGCTGGTACTGTGCCGCTCTCGGCACTTCTTTTTCAGTACTTCTCGTGAAACTTTATCCTAAGCCCTCTCCTTACCTCCATATTTCTCCTGGCCTTGAGCACGAAGGCCGAGTACTCTCAGGCAGTCGCCTTTAGTACCCTTTGAACCACAAGTCCGGACATGCGCTGTACTAAACAGTACCCGTAAACCTCCACGTTCTCCGGGTGTGAGGAACTCAAACGCGGAGTTGTCAGGATCCCTCGGGAATGGAACAGTCCGCTGGCACTAATCCAGAGCCCGCTTTGACTGTCACGGCATCCTCTGCATGGTACGTGCAGTCGATTTCTCCATCTCTCGTCTCACTGAAAACGCGAAAACTACATATATATATAGGGCTTGGGTAGGGATTTATATAATAGGCCCGAAGGCAACTTGTGGTGGATCTTGTTTTCGAAATCATCCTCGAGGGATCTCATCCTCGAGGGGTTATTAATCCGGAAAACTGTTCGGTTAAATGGCCCGAGTTAAGTGGGATCCGATAAAGCGCCACTTAACTCGTCCTGTAGGCATTAAAACAAACATACAATAGAAAAGAGTAAAACAGACGAGTCCTAAACGGACCTGGTAGAAGCTCCAAGCGTGTCATCGCGCCTAGGCGGCAAGCTCCTACTCCGTACCTACACATCAAAACTAAATACTAACGCCCGCTAACTAAATGATGAATCACACACAATGACCGTCAATCAACAATCAAATAATCATAAATATGAAAATAATTCTAACTAATATTATTCATACCAATTTTACTGTGTTTTTCCTAAGTTACATCGTACCCGATTAACATGCTCAAATTTACTTTACATCATCGGATCACTTAATATTTACTCATTACCAATCATATCATACATATCATTACTTCTTTCATGCTCAGACTTCTATCATGGGAATCACTCAATCCTATCGTGTTATGCTAACAATCATCAATTTAAATAATCAAATTGGAGGTAATTATACCTCACATCGTCGGCAATCGGCGACGGCTAGGGTTCCGTCGCGTGTCTCGGAGCTCGAATTCGGCGCTCCCCGGCGTCCGACGTTCGATCGGGCTCAACTGGGTGAGCCCCGCGGAAGATCCGGTGAATTCCGGCGAATTCCAGAAATTCCAGTTTTCCGGCAGCTACTGGCGGTTTTCCGGCGGCTTCCGGTGGTTTTCCGGCGACAATCGCCGGCGGCGTCTACTGGCCGGAAAGTGGTCGTGTTGGGTACCCTCGGAACCGGCTCGGCGAGCCCGACTCATCTACGAGGTCGACGCGGCCAACGGAGGTGGCGGCTCGCCGGAAAATACATAAAACAGAGCGGCGGCGATGGGTCGCTAGATCCGGCCGGCCAGGCCGGCGATGGCCTCCGCTCCGGTCGGGAAAGGCGGCTGAGGGATCGAGGGTGCCGAGGCGACTGCTGGATCGCGGCGGCGACGGTGCCCGGCGGCGCGATTGGCGACGGAAGCACGACGCAAAGGCGCGGCTTCCTCGCGTCGCGGCGGCCAGCTCGTGGCCGGGCCTGGTCGGGGCGGCAGGGCCACGCCGTGGCCGGGCTGGGCGGCGTCGATCGGCGGCCAGGCGGCGTCGGCCGTGGCGGCGGTGGCGCGCGAACAGGGGCGGCGCGGCGGGCGAGGGTTTGGGGAAGAAGAGAAGGGCGCGGGGGTGTGTGGTGGCAAAGTCGTAAATATTACTTGACTCGTCTCCGACTCGAGTCAAAAATAATATTTAAGTCGTAAAAATTCCAAAAAATATGGGAAAAATCCCATAAAATCAAACAACACCAAAAAAATCATAATGATATGCTCTAGAACTATCAACCCACCCAAATGCCCGTAACGCGTCCTAACGCAGTAAACGGCCTAAAACTAATTCTACGATCCATTATATATCATAATAAAAAAAATGAACTGCATACTCTCATATATTCTGATAACTCATTCTTTTCTGCTGTGTTCATGACGTTATCATCATATACTTGGGTACACATGACCCTCATGGCTCATACACGAGACCGGCGTCGGCTCAGTACACGTGTTCTGAAACTGACTCGACTCGAAAATAACGGTCGAACCGACCGGTTCTGAATATAAAACCCTGACTCGAATCGTGGGTTTTACACTCCTGTAGGAAATATAAAATATGGTAATATAAAAACAACTTCTTATGTTACAATAGATAAAAAAATAAATGATGAAATTGCTATAGTTATTAAACAAAATAATTATACTCATTTACATTTACAAACGTTGGCAACATAAATATCTATTTTAGAAGATAAATGGTCACCAAGAGACAAGGGAAAAGAAAAAATTTCTGAAAATAGAGCTATCACCTCTGCTTTATTAAAACCTCCTTTAGAACCAACTAAAAAATTTAATACTAAAGCTCCTATTAATGAAGAATTTTTAGAAAAAATTAACAAAAAGATTAAGTGGCTTAAAAATTAATGAATCCATAAAAATAATTAGTAAAACAGATAATATTGAAGAATTAATAAATCAATTTACTGAAAGAATTGAAATGGCTAGACCTTTGCAAGCACAACTACTTCCTATGAGAAGACATTATTATCAAAGGCCTACACTAACATCTGTATCATTCGAAGAAAATTTTCTAAATTCTGGACTATTATATAGTATTAGATTTATCTATGAATGGAATATAGATGGTCAATCAGAATATCAAATATTAACAACTTTACATAATATGCTAATGTATTCTACTATATGCAAAACAATAAATAATTTTGATCGACAAATAACTGAATTTATTGGTGCTGGATTTTCTAGTATATTAAAAAGGCTGGTGGGATCATTATCTACAACCCGTACAAAAATTTAAAAATTTTATCAATAACTAAAATAAATTCTAATATAAATCAAGTTGTTGAAGATGCAGTATATACTCTCATATTAGCAACATTGCATAATTTTGTAGGAGATCTAAATATATTAAAAGAAAGAACTCAAGAATTAATTATGAGCTTAAAATGTCCATCATTAACTCATTATAGATGGTATCATGATACATTTTTAGCTTTACTATTCCAAAGAGATGATTCTAATTTAAAATTTTGGAAAGAAAGATTTATAGCTAGATTACCTCCTCTATTTGCAGAAAAAGTTAGAAGTAAATTAAGAAGTCAAAATAATTGTACTATACTTTATGGCACTTTTATGTTTGGAAAATTACATAATGAAATTGTAATCGAAAGATTAAGTTTATGTAATGATTTAAATCTTAAACAACAACTTAAAAACAAAAACTTTTAGGAAGAAAAGAATTAGGAGAATTTTGTTAACAATTTGGTACTCAAGTTTCTCCAATTATTCCTCCTAAATCTACCAATATAAAGAAAAATTTTAATAAAAACCCTTCTTTAGAAGAAGAAAAACCCTATGATTAAAAAATAAAATAAAGAAAAAGGTGAAAAGATAATTAATAAAAAACCTAAACAAACTAAACCTCCAATTAGTAAAACTAGACCAATAGTATGTTGGGATTGTGGTCATCTGAACCAGGAATTAATGTAAATTATGAAAGAAAATTAAGAAACTTAATATTCCTGATGAAGAAAAAGAAAGTTTATATTCTTTGTTAGAAGGATTAAGTGATACTTCAGTGAATCTAAATATTCTATTAGAGAATCTGATATTACTTCTTCAGATTGTGAATGTAATATTTATGATACTTGTAATGCTTTAAATAATTTAAGTATTAATATGATTAATGCTCAAGAATCTTTATTACTAGATTTAATAGATAATATACAAGACAAAGAACAAAAGAGACAATTAATAGAAAAGGTTATAGCTTCTACAAGAGAACTAGAATAAAAACCTAAAATGGAAGCTATAGTTTATCCTTCATATATTATGACCAGAAGTCTTTGATAGAATGAAGAAGGAAAAACCAATTACATTATAAGATTTACGTTAAGAGATAAATACCTTAAAATCAGAAGTAGTATAATTAAGAAAAAGAATAGAGATATTGGAATTAGTTGAAGAAAATAAAATTACATCTGATAATGAAGATGAAGATTTAAAAATCTTTGAAGATTCAAAATTTCAAATAGGTGAAACATCTAAAACTAAAGAATCTGAAGATTATTTAGATGTAATAGAGCAAACTATTTCTAAAAAATATATTTTAAAAATAAAAATAATACTTGATAAAAAATTTACATTAGAAACTTTAGCTTTAGTGCAGATGATTGGAGCAGATAGAAATATAATCCGAGAAGGAATAATTCCTACTAAATTTTATAAAAAAACTAGACAAGCTCTATTCATTGTTAATGACCAAAGATTAAAAATTCAATATAAACTACCACATGAGTTATATGTAGTAAATGATACATGTTTATATTTAACTTTTATCTTAGTAAAAGATGTAGGAACAGAAGTGATTTTAGGAAATCCTTGTACTGCATATTATTGAACCTTTTACTATAGATGATTCAAGAATTCATACTAAGTTTAAGGGTAAAGAAATTACTTTTGAATTAGAATTCCATCTTCATAAAACACTAATATTTAATTTAAAAGAAAAATTATTTCTTAAAAATAAACATATAAAATATTTAAAAGAAGAAGTAAATAATTTATAGTTAGAAGAAAAACTACAATCTAAAGATATTTTAGAAAAAATAAATAAAACAAAAAAGTTATTTGAAGAAGACTTATGTAATGATTTACCTAGTGCTTTTTGGGAAAAAAAGAGGCATGAAGTAACTCTTCCTTATGAAGATAATTTTTATGAATCTCAAATTCCTACTAAGGCAAGACCAATTCAATTGAGTAAAGAATTGGTTACATATTGTCAAAAAGAAATGACAACTTTATTAACTAATAAATTAATTAGAGAAAGTAAGTCACCTTGGTCTTGTTCTGCATTTTATGTATATAATGTCAGCAGAAAGAGAATGTGGTGCTCCAATACTAGTTATTAATTACAAACCATTAAATAAGGTTTTAAAATGGATAAGATATCTAATTTCTAATAAAAAAGATTTATTACAAAGATTATATAATGCGCAAGTATTTAGTAAGTTTGATCTAAAATCTGATTTTTGGCAAATACAGATTAATGAAAAGGATAGATATAAAACAACATTTAATATTCTATTTGGACAATATGAATGGAATGTAATGTCATTTGGATTAAAAAATGCTCCATCCGAATTTCAAAAAATTATGAATGATATATTTTATCCCCATATAGATTACATCATGGTCCATATAGATGATATTTTAGCATTTTCCAATAATTTAGATCAGCACTTTAAACACTTGAATCAATTTTATAAGATCGCTAAAACCAATGGAATAATACTTTTTAAAAGAAAAATGGTTTTAGTACAATCAAAGATAAGATATCTAGGACTTGATATAGAAAAGGATAGATAAATCCTATTCAGAGGGTTATCGAATTTTCATCTAAATTTCTAGACAAATTATTAGATAAAAATCAATTACAAAGATTTTCAGGAAGTTTAAACTATGTATTAGATTTTTATAAAGAACTTGCCAAAGATTGTAAACTATTATGGCAACGTTTAAAGAAAAATCCTCCTCCTTGGACAGTTGAGCATACAAAAGCTATTCAAAATATCAAAAATAAGGTAAAATATCTTCCTTGTTTATCCTTAACCCATCTTAATTCATTAAAAACAATAGAAACGGATGCCTCGGATATAGGATATGGGGGTATACTTAAACAAGTAATAAATAATAAACCTGTAATTATAAAATATAATTCAGAATTATGGAATCCAACACAAGTAAAATATTCCACTATAAAAAAAGGAAATGTTAAGCATAGTAAATTGTATTCTAAAATTTCAAGATGATTAACTTAATCAAAAATTTCTCTTAAGAATACATTGTAAAGCAGCAAAGGATATTTTACAAAAAGATGTCAAAAATCTAGCTTATAAACATATCTTTGCTTGATGGCAGGCTTTATTGGCTATTTTTTTATTTTGATATTGAATTTATCAAGGGTAATAGTAACTCTCTTCTTGATTTTCTCATTCGTGAATTTTTGTAGGGGGTATAATGGCTGATAAGGGAAAAGGCAAATTGATATTACCACCTATGTACAAAAATTGCCCCAATTTCGAAAAAGACTTTGATAAAGATGATCAAAATCCAAAACCTTCAAAGAATTCCTATAGAGTTTTGAGTCCTTATATTCAAAAGCCAAATCCTCTTCATATTACTTTTCTAGATAACTCTCCAAAAGATCTTCAGCAAGAAGACCCAGCTATTTTGGCTAATCAAGTATTGCCACACCTGTCTCACTTTCTAGTCCAATCAAATAAAACCAGATATTATTTTGAACTGATTCTACTGGAGACTCATTTGGTAGAAATATCTCATAAGTTTAGCGGCAACTTATTAGCTCATCAAACAGTATATCCTAATCAATTTAAAACATGCATTATCTATAGTAAAATGATCATCAAAAAAGTCATAATCTTAGCCGAATATGGAAATCCTAATGCTATGAGAAAACTATCAAATACTCGTAGTATGATTGGACTCCCTGTTGAATATAATTATTAGGACTATATTGATGCATTTGATAGAGTTTTATTCTATAAGAATACTTTTAGTCAACATTCTTGGTTCCTTCGAGTTGATTTACCAAAATTAACTCAACTTCTTGCTTGGTTCATCCAATGGTTCGGAGATTTTGGACAAGAAATCCAATTTGTTCCTCCCTACCTTCAAAAGCAATTAAAATTAATCCAAGAACATATTGATCCAGATTTGGGATCTTCTTTTTTCAATTTCTGATATATAATCAAATTCCTTGGATTTATCCTAGAATTTCTGTTTCCATTATACAAATGTTATGGGTAGTTATATTTCTGCATTAGCCCATAAAGTCTACATTAGATGGTGGGATATGTTCTCTTCTTCCATTTCTGAAATGCCTCCTTTCGTTAAGAAAAAGAAAAGCTATTTTTTCTGAGTTTGTATCCATGTCTTCAAAAACCAAACTCCAAAAGTATATTCTGCTCATGATTCTGAATCTCCTTCTCAACCTCCGAATGTGTCAGCAATGTACCTACTAGCACTGCCCCTAACATTTATTTAAATTACTTGCAGGTAAAAAGAAACAACCCTCTGATGGCTGAATTAGATATTATTCAATTAGCATATACATTGGACTTTTGCTCTACTACTCAAGTTCAAGCGAGTTTGTTTCCAACCACTCCAAAGATTGAAATTCTAGAATCCCCTATACACATGACTCAGCAAGATATTGATAAAGTATTAACAACTCTTAATAATACTCCATCAACCATGGTTATGGCTGGCTATGGACAACCAGTTTTAACCTCTCAGGATCTTATTTGCACAAAATGTAATCAGAAAGGGCATATAGCTGAAGCATGTAGCACTGGGCCTTTTATTTCTCAAACTTGTTACTGCTGTGGTGAATCTGGCTATATGGTTAAACAATGCCCTCATACAGAATGCCCTCATACAGAATATTTTCCATCGACTATGAATACTCCAGACCAGGAAGCAAAGTCAACAAGATTTGAAACTTCTTCGGCCCAGCCTATCGTATCTCCAGTTATAGCATACTATCCTAGTACTTCTACTATGGAAACGGCTCCATCTACTATTCCTTCCTGTAGTAAAAATACTTCAGAATGGACTCCATCATACAATGATAGCACAAGGTCAACCTGACGTCATCTTATCCGACATGTCAGCAATGCCAAGTCAGATGTACAATCAGCAGAAAATCTAGATAGGTCAGCTCACTTGACAGCTCAACCTTATCTTGATGACATCATCTGGCCATCCGGTTTATTATTACTGGATACTTCGGTCTTACTTGATGATTATATAAGAATGCTTCCAGTGACTTCTCAGGCATCGGTGAATGGATAGCCTACTCTCTCTCTTTCTTTCTTTCTACTTCTAAGTCTATTTGAGTTTTTGTATCTTTGTAAATCATAAGAGTGAAAGATTGTTTGTTAAGCATGAGTGTACGTGTAACAATCAGACTCTTCTATAACTTTGAAAGTTGAAATCGAAGTAAGTTTGTTTGATCTTATTTTCAAGAACTATCTTCGTTCTCCAGAACTATATTCGTTCTCAAGAATTGTATTCATTCTCCAAGAACTATATTCTTTCATTATGTAAATTATTTGTTCAAGTTAAACTTGAATCATATGAAGATTTTATTAAATTGTTTTTAATATAAAACTATTTTCGAAATGGTTTAATTTGTTTATATTTGTTTACTGTTTATCTATTTACTGTTTATATTTGTATATCTATTTGTGTATTTGTTTACTGTTTATCTCTGATGTCTTTGTATCTGTTTATATTTATATATCTATTTGTGTATTTGTTTACTGTTTATCTTTGATGTCTTTGTATCTGTTTATAGACCATGATGTAATCTATATAAGGATAAAATATATCATTCATAATTTTTTTAATTTTGATGGAGTATTTTTTAATCCAAATTGCCTATGCGCCTATTTTGGCTATTTAAGACTTACAAGGATCTGAACTCCGTCACCTACTCAAGTAATTTTAATTTACTTAGGCTTTGATACCAAGTTAATCTTAAACCAAGATTTAGCTTGATCTTAAGTTACTAAACAAACAGATACAAAGACATGAGAGATAAACAGTAAACAAATACACAAATATAAACAGTAAATAGATATAAACTGATATAAACAGTAAATAGATAAACAGTAAACAGATATAAACAGATTAAACCATTTCGAAAATAGTTTTATACTAAAAACAATTTATGAAGATTGTTCTTTCTCTTTCTTTTCTTCTTCTTTCTTTCTACTTCTAAGTCTATTTGAGTTTTTGTATTTTTGTAAATCATAAGAGTGAAAGTTTGTCTGTTAAACTTGAGTGTACATATAAGAATCAGACTCTTCTGTAACTTTGAAAGTTGAAATCGAAGTAAGTTTGTTTGATCTTATTTTCAAGAACTATCTTTGTTCTCAAGAACTATATTCGTTCTCCAAGAACTATATTCTTTCATTATGAAAATTATTTGTTCAAGTTAAACTTGAATCATATGAAGATTTTATTAAATTTTTTTAATATAAAACTATTTTAGAAATGGTTTAATCTATTTATATTTGTTTACTGTTTATCTATTTACTGTTTATATCTATTTACTGTTTATATTTGTGTATCTATTTGTGTATTTGTTTACTGTTTATCTCTGATGTCTTTGTATCTGTTTGTTTAGTAACTTAAGATCGGGTGAAATCTTGGTTTAAGATTAACTTGGTGTGTGTGTGTGTATATATATATATACATATATATATATATATATATATATATATCAAACGATTCCCTAGCAGAGAGAGCATTTCCTCGGTGGTGCTTCGAGTTCATCAAACCCTTGTTACTAACACGCAGTGTGAAACAATTAAAAACAACTTAGACGGGCTTTCTTATCATAGCTGAATGAAATGGCCCAAGTCAAAGCAGCAAGTTCGAGGATTCAAGTCTTGCAATAAGCTAGTGCTAAGACTAGTTGATGAAAGTCAATAACGCGGTGAAGAGGTGTGTTGGTCAATCCATTTTTGCCATTGGAAAGGTACTTAGCAGCAGAACTCGAACAAGATTGAAGAGGAAGAAGAGAAGCTCGGGAACAAGCCTTCGGGCGACTCCCAGGCAACTCTTCTATCGGGTGGGCAAGTGGGAGAGAAAGTCATGACTCCTAGAGGGCTAGGATGTCTTAAAATGATCACATTGGAGAAGGATAAGGTCTGTTCAATACTCTTTAAATACCAAGAAATGCATCCTTGCCTTTTAGAAATTCAACAACAATAAGCTCTTACCGGAGGAGAAGTAGAAAGCCCTCGTAGGGCTTGTGTGATTTCTAGAATGCGTTATTTAGCATCGTAAGCCAATCAACGATCTATCATGAGGGGTTAGAAAATGAAGAAATTGACAGTCAATTCTTTGTGGTCGTCACAATCACTACAAGCAATGGAAACAACTTGACTCCACCTATTAAAGGAGGGAGCCGCTACTTCACCCTCTTTTTGGGAGTTTGAGATGTCCTTGAATTGTTGGGCCCTTGATATTGGGAGGAAGAGGTTGGCTTTGTCAACATTGTCCGCGCGATAAGACGTCAAACTAAAGACACACACACACACATATATGCATATACAGATTGCTACTATGCGCTGCCTTGTTTGGCAGTGCATAGGAGGAGGACCGTTGGATTTTAATCCAACGCCCCCAACTCTTTCTTCCCACACCCCCCCCCCGCTCTCCTCCCCAGCTTGCTCGTCGTTCCTCCCCCACTGCCCTTGCCTGCAGCCGCCGCTCCCGCCTGCCACCCTTCCCACCGCTCCCCTCGCCCGGCCCACACCCTTTGCCATGTTTCCCGCGCGTAGGGTGGGGGAGCAGTGGAAAGCCGGTAAGGTGGCGGTTGCCGCCGGGGAAGGGAATAGGACAGGGAAACATTTGGGGGGGGGGGAGCGGTGGCTACAGGCCAGGGTTATCTATATTGGATCGCAGAATTAATTTATGTCATTTACGGCGTTCGAACACTTTATTTATTAGTTTTAGGTAGGTTATTATGTTTAGACCATGTTATTCGAGTTAGAACTCAATTATTTTATTTTATGACATTTTATTATATTTTTTATATTTTTAGGGATGCATTTCATAATATTGACTCTAGTCACAAATCAAGTTTTTATTACAAAATTATCACCGCACCGCTCTTCCCCTTTTTGTAATGTAATTAAAGTTCATAATGTCCATGTTTACTATTTATAAATTATTTTATTGTTTTAATAAGAAAAATATAATTTAAATTAATAAACATTTGAGCAACTGGTCGATGGCTCAAACAAATAAAACTTGAAAAGGTTGAGTGTTGAGCAGATTTCCAGATCGGGCAGGAAGTGGATGGGTAAATGGGTCCACCTATCTTCCCGTCAGTAACTTTCTTCACTTTAACACCGGCTGGTAGTGAGTACTTCTCTACGGGGACGACGATAGCTCCACAGCGACCAGCAAATCAAGTTCTCCTGGTGGTGTTCGTCCTCTCCCCGATCTGGACTTCGGCAACACTTCTTGGCGAACAGCACAATGGCGAGGCAAAGCTCCGGCTGTGAGAGGCAGCTAGGGGGAATCCCTCTCCTCCTACACCTTGCGGGACTCATCTCCAGCGGTGGCAGGACTTCGCTCCGGCTTCCCAACTCCACGCAACAGCAGTAATTAAAGCAAGTGAACAGCAGTATCTGATGACAAAACTCTGGATAGGCCTATCGACAAGATGGACTCCTTGGTCGGACTCGGCTTTGGCAAGGCACCGATGCAGTTAGGGAGCAGCAAACCTCCATAATAGCAGCGAGTTCAACGGTGGCTTCTTCCGGCTGTGCTCCATCACACCACTACATGAGAGGCAACAACTCACAATGGCAACAAAGGCGGCTAGACGGGTAGCAAGATTTCTCCTTTCGCCTTCCGATCGTTCCCTGCTCCACGGGCAGCAATTCGACACAGGCTGTTGATAAAAATTTTAATTTTAACTAAATTATATAAATGATAAAATTAATTAATAATTTTCAGATTAAATCATTAAAAAAATATAATTTAATAATAAAAATATACTTGAATCCATAATATCAAAATAATTCTTAACTTTTTTAGGTTTTAATCTTTCGTACCAGTTTTTCACAGCTAGAGTTTCTAAATTATAGGATACGAGAATAGAAAAATTATACGGCGAATTTGGGACTATAACCGTATTTATTCTTATATCTATATTTATTCTTATCTTTCTTAATTCTAATTTAACCCATCATAAATACATAATATTTTTAAATATCTATCTTAAATATTAATGGCTCATTAATACATCAATTTAATTTAGGCTCAATTATATGATATGATTGATTATAACTTGTATATATACATCTAAAAAATCTAACAATCTCCCACTTAGACTATATATATAGAGAGAGAGAGAGAGTAATTGTATATTACCTTATGAATTCCAAAATAACATATGTTATTATTCCAAAATAATAATCCCGTTCATTAATTATGTTAACATAGGATCAAAGCGACTTTTGTTACATATATCGTAACTCAATTCATCTATAGTCACGTATATCAATATAATTAAATGACATAGATCAAGTATAGATGTGTAATATAAAAATTACATGTAATTTAATCTAAACATGCCTATTTTTAACTGTCCAACTTTATGAGATCACTAAAATAGAGTAAAAGAATAAAACATAAACTAAATACTACAATAAAACAAACTCGCACTAAAGTAATATATCATCAAATAATGCAACACCCACTGAGCAACATGCTCATCAAAAACCTTGGGCGGTAAACTTTTACTAAGCGGATCCGCAACCATGGAGTTTGTCCTAGAATGCTCTATAGAGACTTTACCAAAAGTTTATCACACTAAACTCTTTCTTTCACAACAAGGAAATTGATCCCTATATGTTTTGATTTAGATAAGCTCCTGTTGTTATTTGAATATAATACTGCTAATTGATTGTCACAAATTAACTTAAGTAGTCTTTCAATATTATCAATAATGTGTAGCCCTGTGACAAAATTTTGCAACTATATTCCCTAATTGGATACCTCATAACAAGCTATGAATTCAACTGCCATAGTGGAAGAAGCTAGGAGTGTCTGCTTAGCACTCCTTCAAGAAATAGCTCCTCCAGCAAGTAGGTAAATATAGCTTGACATCCACCAAAATCGAAATCAGAATACCCAATGAACTCAAGTTGATCTGACTTCCGATATGTAAGCATGTAATGTTTTGTTCTCTGAAGAAACTTCATGACTCTTTTGGCAGCTATTCAATGATCCAATCTCGGATTACTTAAATATCTACCCAACATTCCAACAATATACTCAATATCTAGATGCGTAGATACTTGAGTATACATAAGACTTCTTACTGTTGAAGTAGAGGAAATCTTTGCATTTCATTTCCTTCTATGTCATTTTTAGGGCATTGATTGAGACTAAATTTGTCTCCTTTAGAAAAAGGGGTATATCCTAGTTTACAACCTTGTATGCCAAATCTCTTAAGCACTTTTTCTATATAGGTCTTTTGTGATAATCCAATTATACATCGATGGTGATCCCGATGTATTTGAATTCTTAATACAAAAGACACATTTCCAAGATCTTTCAATTTCAAATTTCTTTGATAAAAATCTCTCGGTTTCGTGCAAGAAACTTATATCATTACTAGCAAGCAATATATCATCAATATATAAAACTAGAAAAAATATACTTACTGCCACTAAACTTATGGTATATACAATCATCAATAACATTAATCTCAAAACCAAACGAAAGAATCACTTGATGAAATTTGTGATACCATTGACGTGAACTCTGCTTAAGTCCATAGATGGATTTCTTTAATTTGCAAATCATATTCTTTGAATCTCCCGATACAAAGTTTTTTGATTGCACCATATAAATTATTTCATCAATGTCACCATTTAGAAACGCGATCTTTACATCCATCTGATGTAACTAAAGGTCAAAGTGTGCCACTAATGCTATAATTATTTTGAATGAGTCTTTTGATGAAACTAGAGAGAAAGTCTCATTATAATTGATGCCTTCCTTTTGAGAAAGTCATTTGCAACAAGACAAGCCTTATATCTTTTTACATCACCTTTCGAATCCCTCTTGGTTTTAAATATCCATTTATAACTAATAGGTTTCACACCTTCAGGCAATGGAACAAGATCCCAAACATCATTCACTTTCATGGACTTCATCTCTTCATTCATGGCATCAATCCACTTTTGAGAATTAGAACTCTTAATGGCTTGATAAAAGTTGATTGGATCATCTTCCACCATTCTAATGTTATCTTCATGTTCTTGGAGAAAGATGATCTAATAATCTGAAATTGCATTTCTCTTTTCTCTTATAGATCTCCTCAATGGCATTTGTTCTTAAGGTTGTTAAGTTTACTCTTCAGGTATAACTTGATTAGGGAGATTCTTGACATTGTCTTGTAATTCTGATATTGTGTCTTGAACAACATCAGGAATATAATCCTGATTATTGCCAAGAACAATCATGGGAAGAGAAATATATTTTTCTTCAAAGATAAAGTCTTTAACTTCATTTCCTCCTCCAAACTCAACATCCTCAGAGAACTTGGCATTTTTGGTCTTAAAGAATTACCTTATTATGAGATCTTAAAACTTATACCCTCCAGATCGTTCAGAGTACCCAACAAAATAACTGCTAATTGTTCTTGAGTCCAGTTTCCTTTTATTTAGCCTACAAGGCCTTTCCTCAGTTGGACAACCCCAAATGCGTAAATGCTTAATACTGATTTTTTTCTTGTTCATAATTCATAAGGGGTCTTAACTGTTGCCTTTATTGGTACTCTATTAAGAAGATACGATGCTGTCTTTAGTGCCTCACCCCAGAGTGAATCATGTAAAGTAGTATGAGTAATCATACTTCTCACTATATCCTTTAATGTTTGGTTTCATCTCTCAGCAATACTATTCATGCTAGGAGTACCTGGCATTGTGTATTGTGGGACGATTTTGCACTCTTTCAGGAATTTGACAAATGTTCCTGGACATTGTACACTTGATCTATCATATCTACCATAGTATTCACCACCACGGTCAAATCTGATAGCCTTAATAGTTTTGTCAAGTTAGTTCTCAACTTCAGCCTTATATGCCTTAAACACGTCCAATACTTGAGACTTCTCATGAATGAGATAAAGGTAACCATAACGAGAATAATTGTGTATGAACGTAATAAAATATTATTGATCATTCTAAGAAGTAGTAGGAAATAGCCCACAAATGTCTTTATATATTAGTTTTAAGATGCTTGAAGATCTATTGACACCTAGTCTCCATATATTTTTTTGTTTTCCCTTAATGCACTCAGCACAAACTTGAAGATCTGATAAATTAAGAGAATTAAGAATTCTATTTGACATACGTCGTTCAATTGTTTGTTTAGAAATGTGTCTTAACGCTTCTGCCAGAATAAAGCAGAATTCTCATTGGTTAATTTTCTTTTTGTACCACTTAAACTTACATGCAAAGTTTCCTTAAAAGATGCAATAGTATCAAGTAAATATAAATTATCAAAAAAGACAAGGAACTTGTACCTACAATATTTGAATTTAGAAAAACTAAACTTATTATTTCTAAATGAACAAGAGTAACCAAATTTGTCTAATATAGAAATAGAAACCAAATTCCGTCTAAAAGACGGTACTAGATATGTCTCTTTCAAATCCAAATAATATCTTGTCTTTAATAATAATCTAAAAATCCATATTGCTTCACCTATAACTAATTTATCATCACCCACATAGATGAATCTTTCAGCATCATTTGGCTTTCGACAACCCAGGCAACCTTGCATTCACACATTTATGTGAGTAGTAGCACATGAATTTAGCCTCCAAGTGTGTATTGGTACTAAAACTAAATTAACCTTAGAACAAACAAAATTATGAAATGAACCTTTATTTACACACCAAGTGTGTCCAGGTTTACCATAAAAGAAACAGCAAGAAGCCTGATTTTCTTTTTATTTTGTCTTGATAGGTACTAGCCAAGTGAGTACTTTCAGCCTATTCTTGCTTCAACCTTTCTTCTTCTTGTACACAATAAGGAATGAGCTCATTAAGAGTCCATTTGTCTCCTTAATAGTTCGTAACTAACCTTGAATTGACTGAATTGTGCCAGAAGAGAAATTAAAACTAAATACATGAGCAAATCTTCAGATAGCTCTAACCTTAGCGCTTTTAGTTTTGAAGCAAGAATTTACATCTCTAAGATGTACTTTCTTATGCTTGTTTTGCGTTTAAACTCCATTGAAATCAAGTTCGATAAAAGCGTACTTGTTTCTGTCTTATCATTTTTTTACAAAATGCTTTTCAATTTCTTTAAGAAACTCACAGGCTGTACTAACCTTCTCAGATACATCCCCCTAAAGGTTTTTGTAATCTCACGCTTCATGATCATAAGACTCATGCAATTTGAACATTCTCACTTCTCAATGTCCCGTTTTCCTCAATGAAACTATTGTCCGTAAGAAAAGTAGGTTGTTTAATCCTTAATGCAAGGTCGAGATCCATGCTGAGAATAATCAACATGCTTTCTTTCCAATCCTTAAAATTATCTTTAAGCATCAGAGTTGAATTGATGTTGGCAGAAATTATAAAAGCAAATTGATTAACTGAACCCATAGAACAAAATAACATGCACCTACTAAGATTAATAATTCAAATAATGGTTAATCTCATCAACAGAGACTTAGCACAACATTAATATTTAGTTTTTGGATAGAAATATTAATTTGTAAGTGGTACTTTCAGTATAGTAATTAAATATAAATAATAAATCCTGTTAAATAATAAATCTTCTTTTGGGCTGATTTATTATTCATATGAAAACTTGATAATTATCTTATATTTATTACCACAAATGAATATATAATTCTGTCAAATATTAACCTTCCTTTTGGCTGATTAATATTCACATAAATCATATACCCACACTGTCTTAATATTTTAAAATAAATTAATTTCCATAAAGTGGCTACTTTGGCAGCATATTCTAGTCCTTAATAAATTTTAAAATATTAATCATAATTGAACCATAATTTTAAATTTAATAATGTCAAATAACATAAAACTGAAAAAGGTTATAAATGTATCTTTATTTGAAAATTTCTGAAATTATAACATTTTGTAACTTTATTTTCCTCATTTGATATTTTAGCAACAAAAGACTTTGATTTGAGAATAAATATCCCACATACAATTTCTTGTATTTTCCTTACCCACTCACATTGCAAAATTTAGGGTTATTCCCAATGGGTTGATGGTCATATCAATTTGTTCTTGTAAACAAAAGTGATAAATAAAAGAAAACTTCCTAAAAATTGAAATTATTTGATCAATGAACGAACAATATCACCCTTTTGTTCAATAAGATACTAAAGTGGATGATTGACTCATTAAAAAATAAATAAATAAACACACATCAAATTAATCCTAATGATCTAATATGAAGAGGCTCTGATACTACTTGTTGATAAAAACTTTAACTTTAACCAAATTACACAGATGATAAAACCATCATCAATAAAACATTCTTCAGATTAAATAATCAAAAAAATAAAATTTAATAACTGAAGCGTACCTAAATCAATAATAGCAAAACGATTCTTGACTTCTTTAGATTTTGATCTACCAAATTCAGCACCAGTTCTCCAAAGCCAGAGTTTCTGGATAATGGGATACTAGAAAAGAAAAACTAGGGGCGAATTCAAGGACCATAACCGTATTTATTCTTATATCCGTATTTATCCTTATCTTTCATAATTTCAATTTAACCCATCATAAATTAGAGATTACGAAAATGGTATCTACACATATTTATCCATACTCATCTTAAATATATAGTATCTTCACATATCTATCTTAAATATTAATGACCCATTAACATTAACTTTAATAGATCAATTTAATTTAGGCTCAAACCTTAATAATAACATACGATACAATTATATATTGTATATATACGTCTAAAAAATCTAACAGGGTGCTCCCCGATGGTGCTCCGCCTAGTACAAGGCTTCGGGATGGGCAACAGTTACTTCCCTTCTTAACTCCCGAGGTGTAGCAGCGTCCATGGCAATGGCGGCAAGATGACTTCAATGAGGACACCATTCGTAACTCTAAGTGGCGGCCAGGACTTCGTCACACATAGCACCAAACAATGTACGTGGAAATCTACGCCCCAAACAATTATTATTATAATACGAGTAAAATTACTTAAATATATGTGAAAATTTTCAATCTAAAACACGTAAAAAACTCATGTAAAAACTCCACCCCAAAACAAATTCTACCCATATAAGTAACGAAATTAACCAACATTGCTCTTGTCACAAAACCTAAAGCATTTTCTCACAATGAATAATTTTTCTTTCTGCCACATGCAACACTAATAGTGACTTTGTCTAGATCTTCATCATCTCATGCCTCTCTCAAGGAGAACACTCAATGAAACTTTTCCAAAAAAAGTACACCCAATATATATGTCCAACCATATAATTATAAATTAAAAATATAAACATCTTTTAGAAAATAAAATATGAACTCAAAATAATACTCCCTCAACATTAAAATCCTCACCAATGAATTTTTTTTTGTATTTCATAATTCTCCTTGATTTCTTTGTATCTCTTTAAATATCTTCATGTATTTACGATTTTTCATGTAATTAAACACTTTCCTAAAAAGACGAAATATCTCGGACAATTCTCCCTTCGCACCATTTTATAACTTCTAATTGCGGATAGATTTCAAATGCATATGGACTACGGGCAAGTCCAAATATTTGCGATATGAGTTACGTGAGTAAAGGTAGATAGCCATGGGAAGAAGAATCTTATGCGCTTAAAGGGCACCATACTGCCAGTCATGTGTGGCTGCTTTAAGATAGAAAAGCCCGAGGTGTATCTATGATGCTGGAATTCTAACTCTCCTCATCTTTCTTTCAGACCATGTACTTGGTATTGGTTGAGAAATCTGGTGCGGAAGATGGGCTCTCATCGATTGAATTGATGTTCTACAGTGCAATTCTCTCGATTCCCTTCCTGTTATTTCTCATTATAGCCACAGGAAATTTCCCTCTATCTGTATATATGATATTTCCTAAGGTTAGCTTTACTTTTTACAGCTTTTCATTAGTGTCTTCCAATGTATTTTTAAATTATGTCTTCTGGAACTTCTCATCGTATGCGAAGAATAAAATTTTGGCGCCGTAATTGTTTCTCTTTCTTCTGGAACGTCTTAATGTCTTGGTTAAATCATTTCCAATACTGTGTGGATGTGTGCGTGTGTTGGTCATTTAAGAGGTCAAGTTTTTCTTAAGCTTTAACTCTTATAAACCTGGATGTTCAATTCCGATATTTTTTGAGCAACTACATGGGGAAAATTATAATGTTTCACGCATAAATCACTTAACTAGAATGGATTTTATTTCTAATTGTATTTTTCTTTTTTTGCAGGCTGATTCTTTGTCATTTTTTGTCATTCTAGTGCTTTCTTTAGTGATGGGTATCGTCCTAAATTTCACCATGTTCTTATCCACTCTTGTCAATTCAGCTCTAACCACAACCATTGTTGGAGTGCAGAGGCTAACTTCCACTCATCATAATTCATGCTCTTGGGCGATTTTGATTCAACTAACTTGCTCGTTGGCACCTCAACGCCATAACATATTTGCTAGACTTGTCAACAACATGTTTGCATTTACTAATGCTTGAAGATGGAAGATTGCCACTTTTTTCAGTTTCTTATTTCCTGGGTGGTGTGCAGGTTCATGCCCTCAACATTACCGGATTAGTCATCAACACAGCAGGTGGGATTTGGTACTCATATGCGAAGTATCAGCAAAAGAAGAAGAAGCATCCCAATATTTCGGACGAAGAGGCTTTAATATCGAAGAAATATAAATGACATACTTCGCTTTGGCACTATCACTATTTTGAAGATGTCAATAATTACACAGATTCAAGTGCAAATTCTTTTCAACCCAAAAAAATGAAGGGTTTTTTTATGCTACAATTATGCGGGACGATTTTGATGTTTCAACTGCAGTACCTTACTCTGTAAGATGATGACAATGAAGGCAACTTTCATTCATTTTGTTCATGTTGGTTTGATTAAATTAAATGAAAGCAAGTTTTATTTTGTTATCCCGACCTGTTTATACCTCTACTCTTTTGTATTTATCAAGTCATTTATTTTTTAATTAGAGGTGAATGCACCATAATTATGCAGTCCTAATCCTAATAGATTTACTTTGAAATATCATATCCAAATAATAAGAAATCCAATCGAAGCGACAATTGCTGAATGCATATCTTGCAAAACTTTGATTTATTCTCGTATGTAAATTTATTATACAAGTGCATCTAGTGGTTATAAAATAAATTTACAGGAAAAGGGTGTTTATATTCATAATTAACAATTTGATGGAAATTAACAAATTTGCCCAAAAAATATTATTTTCTCTGAGTTAAATTTATTATAGAAATAAAGAGTCTAAAGTGAAATTGCCCTTCTAAAATTTAAATTATAAATAGAAGTAATCTTTTTTTCGTAAATTTTGAATAAATAAATTATGTAATATATTGTCATATTTAGAAAATTTTATTCTTAATAAATTATCAAAGATTTTACATTATTAGACCATTTAACAATAGGAGTAAGCATAAGTATGATCGAACTGTTGACAAACCTAACCGCATCCGCATTCCAGTCATGTCCGAATTATGCCCGAATCCGACCCGCTACGATCAGGACCCGACAAAACCTAACGCCCCGAGCACCACTGGCTCGCCTCCAACCAGCAGAAAAGGATTGCGCCTCGCCGGCGCCGGAGCAGATTCTCGCCGGCGACGAGTTGGACGATGATGTTGGCGTCGGGGCGGAGAGCACCCTCCTCCGCTTCTTGGAATCTCTTCTCTGCATCCCAAGCCTTCCCCTCACCTTTGCAGAGCTTCTCCTCCCTCCAGAACAAGCCTCGCGCCGGCTCTTCCTCTGCTTGGAAGCTCGAATTTGGTCCTCACAGGTTGGGAAAGTTTATATGCCCTTGTTTCTGCTAGTAAATGCGCCAAAATCTGTTCTTTTGGTGTTGCCCACTCCGGGAAACGTCGCAGCCTAATTGTATTCATTGCAGATGTAGCTTAATTGAATCCTGTTTTGTTTCTTCCGAGCTATTTACTACATTTGATATTGGATTCGGCACTCTATCTTTATGTTTTTTTTATGTTGGAAGCATGAACTGGTGTGGAAATGTACAGCTTCCTGCCACCATTGGTTTTTATTAGTTCATCAGAATTTTGAGTGTGGTTTGGCGAGTTTTTATATTTCTGAATTGGGTGTTTCCTGGATTATTTGTTCTTGATTATGTGCAGATTTGACCAACAAACGGGTTGTTCTATGTTTGATCCTCTGGGGATCAATGTCGGAGCGGATTCTGGATTTAGTGATGTTTGGAAAAGCATTACCGAATATTTTTCCACTACTTATGAAAGCGCATCTGAGACTAAAAAGGAGAGAACTTTCACTCGTGGAGTTGCAGGTTTGACTCTTAGTATGAGTTTGTTTGCCGCAGTTGTTCTTGCTGCTTTCTGCATATGACGTCTTACCGAGTAGCTGTCTGTTATGTGCAGCGGCCATTGAGGACAGTTCTATTGACTTTGGCGACTTCTTCAAAGGGCCATTGCCTGGGAAGTTTCTGAAGCTTCTAGGATTTTTAGCCTTATCTCGACTTGGAATTTATGTGCCTCTAGGCGGTGTAAACCGTGATGCTTTTGTCGGTAATCTGGATCAAAATAGTTTGTTGAGCACATTGGACTCCTTTTCAGGTGGTGGTATTGGTCGTCTGGGGATATGTTCCCTTGGTATTGTTCCATTTATCAATGCCCAAATTGTGTTTCAACTTCTTACCCAGATTTACCCCAAGCTTCAAGAGCTTCAGAAGAGAGAAGGAGAAGCTGGAAGAAAGAAAGTTCTTCAATATACTCGTTATGCTTCTGTTGGCTTTGCAGTCGTACAGGTATAATCCTGTTTGGGCATATGCTTATCAGTTATGACAAGGTCAAACTTAATACCAATAAATTATTGGTTCTTCTCATTTTGGTCAAAAATGAATTCTACAATGTCTTATGGTCTTACAAGCTAAGTTTGTGAAAGTAAAGGAAGAAAGATAATTTACTTTTATTGCATTTGAAAAAATCATGTTCATAATTTTTTCAAAGAAGATCATGCTATTAAGGAAAATATTTTTAGCACTGCTTATTTACACGTCTGGGAACTAATGTTTTTAAAGTTGTATCCAATTAACAAGGGTCTGTCTCTTTTGTCAAATTTTACTAATGCTTGTTGTTGGTTGATTGAGATGATAGGTCATAAGCCAAATTGTTAAGGCACAAGCCTTGCAGCCTGACTTACCATATTCGCATCTTGTCACTATCTACTTGTTCATAGATGCTTGAAAGTACCTATTCCTGGTTCAAATTGTAACGATAACATGCGGGTGGAAGTTGCATAATTGATAGTCGTATTGTTTTCTTAACCAGGCTATTGGTCAAGTATTATACCTCCGTCCATATGTCAATGACTTCAGTGCACAATGGGTGTTATCTTCTGTTACATTACTGACGCTTGGATCTGTTCTTACAACTTATATTGGTGAAAGGATATCAGATCTTAAACTTGGAAATGGAACGTCGCTTCTGATTTTCACAAGCATCATTTCGTACTTGCCTGCATCATTTGGGAGAACGATAGCACAAGCATTTGAAGATGGGAACTATATTGGGCTTGCTACAATTATCATTTCATTTTTCCTTCTAGTTCTTGGCATCGTGTATGTGCAGGTAATGCCTACGTTGGAAAAAAACCTTCATTAATTAAATTTATTCAAGCTATGACCTGATGTGGTGTTTTCTGAGCTTATAACTCTCTCCTACAAAGGGTTTCAGGAAGCTGAGAGGAAGATTCCACTTAATTATGCTTCAAGATATAACATCAAAAGCGGGGGCCTCCAAAAATCTGCTTACCTTCCTTTCAAGGTTTTAAACTGAATATATTTATTTTAAATATACATGCCTCAATTTTCTAGGTTTGGCTTTTTATATTCTGCCAATTGTCTGCATGCTTGAATGCTAAGTTTAGAGGTAGAAATGGATGTGGTTATCATTTCTTCATATGGTGCAAAATAATCATTATTAAAAATGAAGGTATAAATACTAATTCAGGATGTTTCTATAATCAATAATATCTTACTTGTCTAAGCAGGTAAATAGCTCTGGAGTGATGCCCATTATATTTTCAACATCATCATTAGCCCTTCCAGGTACCTTAGCACGTTTTACCGGCCTAAACGCTCTCAAGAAAGCAGCAATAGCTTTGAATCCAGGAGGTAATTGGCACTGTTCTTTATGTTCACCAGCTTAACTGTAGAATAATTTACAAAATATATTTAAACCATTTTAAGAAGATTGTTGGCCTAGAAAATGATTATATTGTGCTAAAAACTGTTGTCTTGTGGCAGACCCATTTCAAATACAAGTGCGAATAAGTATTCTCACAAGTCTTTATGAGGTTGTTCTTTTCTAAGCATTATCAACCATGTGTTCCAATAGACTAAAAGTTGACTTATATGACTTAATACTTTCGGATTGTGGGATCAACAATTTTTTCAAGAAAGAAGAGATCTTGGAGAGATAAATCATACAAAAAATAGAGAATTAGTCATGGCCTAATTTTAAGCTTTGATTAGCGTGCCCTGCTAAACAGTTAGAACTTAGAATCAACAGATTTATGTGAGATGGAAGGAGAATACTTTGTGCAAATTTATATTGCATTAATTCTGTCAAGGTTTGTGATATGATGCTTCCTGGACTGACCTGTGTACTTTGCAGGTGCATTATATCTGCCGACCAATATTTTGCTGATAGCTTTCTTCAACTATTACTATACATTTCTGCAATTAGATCCAGATGACGTCAGCGAACAGCTGAAGCGTCAAGGTGCTTCAATTCCCCTTGTCCGGCCTGGCAAAACTACAGCAGCCTTCATTAAGACCGTAAGTCGTTAAAATTAAACCTGTTCATTCTAAAAATTGCGCCTGTAAGCTTGTATGCCTGAATTAATTAGGTTTCATATATTGTGCAATAGATGTAACTCTCTGTGGTTGTCCTTCTGCAAGATGAAGAAGCTGCTCCCTTGCATTAGTTATCAGTGGCATGCATGTCTGTATATACCTCTGTTTGTAAATTTAGGCATTCCTTGCACCATTTATAGACATTTTTGGTTCTATAGTCAATGATGTGAAAGGTAGAATATGCTTACTACGGTGTATGTCACAGATTGAATTGCTGGTACATATCCTCTTTGTAATTCAAACAATTTGTTGCTTCTGCTAACGAGCAACATTGTCAAATGAGCAGGTTCTTAGCCGGATTTCAGTTCTGGGTTCTGCTTTTTTAGCTATACTTGCTGCTGGCCCGGCTGTTGTAGAGCAAACAACTCACTTGACTGCATTCCGAGGGTTTGCCGGCACTTCCATTCTCATTCTGGTTGGGTGTGCAACAGACACGGCCAGAAAGGTTCAAGCCGAAATTATTTCTCAGAAGTACAAGAACATTGAGTTCTATGATTTTGATAAATACTGATTTCCATAAGAAAAAGTGTCATTGTTGTACAATTTGTATTAATCTGGTTCTGCAAGGCCTTTTTTACCGCATTTACCTTAGCTGTGGTCCGAAATGTTTCTAACTCATGATTTGCATAACCCCTCCCAACAGCTCTTAAAGAAACAAAGTATTACAATGACAACGCAGAGCCAACTTATAACAGGAAACTGAATGAAATTCATTATGTGAATATATGTATACTCAACTTGTGAAAAAAAGGTCATGAAGGAAATAAAAACAAACATTATAATGCATATTTACATTACAAAAAATGCTCACGAGTATCTTTAGTAATCGAGTCTACGGCTGCTACTCTGCCAGTCCATCACCCATTTTCATCTCTGCATTCTACTACCCCCTTGAGGACAACTCTCGTTGGCCTGTTCAGAAGAAGAGTAGCCAACTTCCGCCGCCTATCACTACCAAATAACAATCTCCGACTGAAAAACCCACATCCAGATTTTGCTCAAAAAGGGTATCAGATCACAGACCAGCATCCATCCAAAGGGAGAGCAAAGTATATGTGTAAGCAGCTTTTCATGTTTACCCACTGGTCCGTATTCAACAAGAACCTTCAAAAGACACTTGCATATGCGTCGGTTTAGGAGCTTGGACGGATGCATTAGCCAAGCCATGTAGCATTTTAACAACATCGACTGTGTCATCCAGATAGTACTTAGCTTTACTGGGTTTTTGCCCAACAGTACATGCAAACACTTCGGCTATTGAAGGAATAGAAGGATCGGCCACAGAACGAGCCAAGCTCTCAAACATGTCCTCGTCCGATCGATCATCTCCCACACACAAGACAAAGTCCGGAGACTTTCCCTCGCTTACCATTGTAGATATGAGGTTCTCAACCACCACCCCTTTGCTCACTCCCTGCACAATCAAAAGTCAAAATGAATCAGCTAACAAAACAAGATTTGAAGTTGTCCAAGACAAAGTGTTGAGTAGTAACCTGAGGTTTCACTTCAACAATGTGTTGGCCTCTCTTAACCACCACGGGAGCATTTGCAAGAACGCTTTCAAGGTGGTCGAGTAGCTCCTTGGCTTGGCAAGACCCAAAATCAGGGTCTGCTTCTTGATGATGCCATACCAATGCGCTTTCCTTGCGTTCTATTGAGGACCCATCAGTGGCCTCTGTGTAATGCTTCATCACAGGTTCTACCACCTCTTTCCAATCGAAATCACAAGCCACCGAATGTGTTTCCCATGTCGAATCACGACACCATCTACGGCATCAATTAGACCGCACACAGTTATACAACAAATATGTGTAAACAAGGTAAGAATGCACTAAAAAAAATGAGAGTACCTTGTGAAGTAGCCATGCTCCGCAGCAATGCCCAGTGTTTCACAGGGGGAGAACCAGTTGCCCAAAGACTTCCTATCTCTACCACTAACAATGAAGACGACGTTCTTTGGATCATTGCACAAGCTCATCAACACAGAAATGACCTCGGCATTTGGAGTTTTATCCACAGACGCTTGTGGCATAACAGTACCATCATAATCGAGCAGGATCACTCTGCTCTTCGTCCTCTTGTAAGCCGAGACAATGGCCTCAACAGACAGTTTCCTGAAGTTGGGGTCCAATGCCACCACTCTAAACCCCAGACCAAATCCTATCCCCCAGCATCTTTTAAGGAAATGCTCACGACAGGCCCTCTCAAGGTCTTGATCGAAGCTCCTCGCCCAATGCCCAACATCATGATAACTAACATACTTGTAGTGCTTCTCATGCCGCATCTCCTTCTCCTGTTCACGCATTGAGATGGCCGAGTACATGGCCTCCGACACTGCCTCAACATTCCACGGATTCACCCTGATAGCTCCACTCAGAGATGGGGAGCACCCGATAAACTCAGACACAATAATGATGCTCTTCCTCGGCGATGTCTCGTTCAGACCCATTGCCTTATCCAACACAGGACAACCTTGTCTGCAAACAGTGTACTTGTATGGCACCAAGTTCATCCCGTCTCTGACAGCATTCACCACACAACACTCAGAAATAGCATAGTAAGCAACCTTTTCGAACGTAGAAACTGGGTGATCTATCAACACGATTGGATTGTAACCAGGCGAACCAAACTCCACGTTGATCCTATCGGCAACAACCTGCACCTCGTTCTGCACCTCCTTCACATCTTTCCCCCGGCTCCTAGCCGGGTTGGCAATCTGCACCAGCACAACCCTGCCTTTCAACTCCGGGTGCTGCTCCAAGAGCTGCCCCATTGCTTGGAACTTGAACCCAATCCCCTTGAACATATCCATATCATCAACGCCCAACAACACAATCTTCCCTTCGTACAACCTGTTGAGCTCCTCGACCTTCCCGGCCGTCTCCGACAACGACATCAACGACCGCAGCTGCTCCATATGAATCCCAGCAGGGGATATCTTGATGCTCACCGTGCGCCCATAGTAGTCCAATCCGATGTACCCACGCTTGGACTCGTAGTCCAATCCGAGTAACCTGCTGCAGCAAGAAAGGAAGTGCCTCGCGTAATCGAAAGTATGGAAGCCGATGAGATCGGAGTTAAGGAGGGATCGGAGGATCTCCTCCCGGACGGGTAAAGTCCGGTATATTTCCGACGAGGGGAAGGTGCTGTGCAGGAAAAACCCGAGCTTTACCCGATGGAACCTCTTACGAAGGAAAGTGGGGAGCACCATGAGGTGGTAGTCGTGGAGCCAGACGAAGTCGTCGTCCG
Source organism: Piper betle (assembly GCA_033002965.1). Lineage (NCBI taxonomy): Eukaryota > Viridiplantae > Streptophyta > Magnoliopsida > Piperales > Piperaceae > Piper > Piper betle. The sequence goes on along the minus strand of JAURVB010014466.1, from coordinate 36,774 downwards.
GGTTGATCACCTCCATCACCTTGTCGGCGAAGATCTTGTTGGCCGAGACGTAGGCCTGCCAATGTGATCGGTTGAAGCGGGCGCCATGGCTGGGCGATAGAGGGAGCATGTAGTGAAAGAGAGGCCAGAGGTAGTGCTTGCAGAAACCATGGTAGTATTTGTTGTACATGTCCGAGGGGATGAAGGTCGGGACGCACCGGAAGCGCTCGAAGAGGAGGCCGGCGACCTCCTCCTGGTCGTCGGTGGCGATATCGGCCTTCAAGCAGCCGACGTACACCACCTCCACCTCCGGCGAGAACCCGTCCCGGAGCTGCAGGACGAGCGCGTCGGGATCCCACTCGAACCGCCATCTCCCGGCGGCGTCCTTGCTGGTCCGGAGGGGGAGCTGGTTGGAGACGATGATCCGCCGCTCGAGCGCCGCGGAGGCGACATCGTCGCCGGCGGAGCCCACGTCGGAATCCACGCCGTCGTCGTCCTCCACGTCGGCGATGATGCCGGGGACCGTCATGACCCGAGGGAGCCGCCGGCCCATCGGCCGGATCCGGGAGAAATCGTCGCCGCCGGCGTCGAGGTCGAGCAGGTTGGCGCAAGATCTGGAGAACATTTTCCCAACCGCCAAAGGCCCACAAATTTCTCCGCCGTCAACTCGCCAGCAAACGACCCAACACAGCCAATTTCGCCGGCGGCGGCCGTACAAAATTCAAGAGCATACGTGTAGCGGACGAGGGGATGGTCAAAAAGGAGAAGACTTTATACGTATAAGACCGGAGATTGGAGGCGGCGGTACGGCGGCGGTACGGCGGCGGTACGGCGACGGCGCAGCAGCGTTGGTCGCCGGAGATGGGGAAGAAGAGAGCGTGGAGATGAAGAGAGGTATGGGATAGCAGAAGGGAGGCGCGAAGCGTTGGCCAATATATTCGGTCAATCACAAACCGATAATTTTTGTGACTATTTTGCCCTCGATACGTATTTCGGATAAACATTGGCCCCTTTGAATGGAGAGGGAGGGGCTATTATCATTTGTTTAATTATCAAATATAATTAAAGTTAATACTCATTATTATTTTCTTGTAAATACAATATTTTAGGATTAAGATTGGAAGCTAATGAGATTAGTAAATGAATCATCAAATCAAAAAATTTGGGCTCTATTGCGAGTAATGTTACTAATTTTATAGCACATTGAATTTGGATTGGATCAAAATTTAAAAGGATATAAATATTAATAATAATTAATTATATATGAACTAATGAATATATTAATAATTAGATTAAATATATTAATTAAAACAATGTAGGAGATAGTTTTACTTATTCATATATATATATATATTTTATATATAAATAATATATAAATATTGATGTATAAAATAGAACATTAAATAAAAATAACAGCCTTATCGTTTAAGTTTTTATTTCAAATTTTAATTAACATCGAAAGAAGGTAAATTCATGTCTGGAGATCGATCTCCATGTCAAGCCACACATTTTAAGAAATAATATATAAATATAAATGTAAAAAAAGTATTATAGTAAATTATTATATATTTATGACTATTATAATATAATACTTTAGCGTAATAAATATATAAAATTTTATCCATATTAAATAATAAAAATATTATATTATATGCATAATTCAATCAAGATTTAAAAACTAAAATGTTTACATTTAATTTGTATAATAAAAATAAAAAGTCATATTTGCGTGCACAATTTAAAAAAATATGTATTTTAATACAAATGAGAATGGGGATTGATTAAGAAAAGAAAAAAAATTGCCTCACGAAATAACTCAATTCATATTAATATTTTAATGTTATTTTTAAAGTTCTTATAATTTAAAAATGTGAAATTATAAAATATTCAATGTATTTCCAAGATGTAAACTTTTATTTGGAATAAATGATTTTGTAAAATTTATTCTTAAGACTTGTTCCCAAAAATACCCAAATGAAAATATTTAAAACATTATAAAGAATTACATGGATAAATAAATAATATCAAGCAAACTGAGCATTTTATGTTTTTTTATGTAAAAATAATAATAATATTTTTAAGTTTTTTTTAAATAGGGGAGAAAAAAAAGCAGAAAAAATAGAAAAGGAGAGGATGGTCATATCAGGTAAGGAGCAGCCTAGCAGTAGTTGTCCGGTGGAAAGTTCCCAAGTCGGCCAACCGACCGGCACGTGACGGTCATGAAGTGGGGCCGAAGACGGCGCGTGTTTGGATAACGATGAAAAATTTGGGGGGCGGCGGTTTCCCCACCGGCTTCGCGCCACTACCTCCCGACACGCGGCATGTCGGGGCTATCCCATCACGTCCGACGTGGCTCCATCCGATTGGCGGATGATGGGTTTGAAATAGGGGCGAAATCGTGAAAGCGTTGGGAATTGGTGGCGTGGGGGAAGTCGATCATATCCGGAATGTGGGGCCTGGGCCCACCCGCTAGAGGCTGTCCCAGGCGTAAGGTAGAAAATTATTTATCGTTTTTGTTTAAAGAATTTTCTTTATTAAAAAAACATATTTAATGTTCAGTCTTATTATTAGTTTTTATTTTCTTTTTTTTTATAATGTTAATATAAATTAATGCATATTAGTTAATTTTTTTACTATTAATGCAAATCAAAACTGAATTGAACAGAAAACTATTATAAGATTAGTTCCCTCACAAGCATACTTACAAGCATATGAAATAATGGGTACCCATATAAACTTTATTATCTGACTCTAACATAAACAGTAATTAGTTAAAACCAACGTTTTTTAAATTTAATTTAAAATTAATCATAATTCATCTACGAAGTTAATGAAGAGGATTTTATTTTATTATTATTAACATTAATCAATATTTTTAAAAGCTAACTTCAAATTTGTTATATACAAAATAAGAAAATTACATTATTCGACCAAGATTTTTTTCCTTAAAATTATTATTATTTTCAAAGTATTTGCTTAGAAGTAAGATGAGGTGAGTTTAACGTGGGCATGTTGCCGTTTTGGTGACCAACTCTGCATCGCACCATAATCCATATAATAAACGTGGGCGTGTATTTAAATAAAAATGTGACGAAAAATATAATTATTTTTTTCCAAGTAGGTACTAGAAATATAAATAAATATTAGATGTCGGCTTGCCGTGAGTGGGATGAATAAAACTGAATACGTGGGATAAACGTTGGAAGAGGTGGACCCATGAATAAATTTTATTTTATTTTTTTCCAAGCATTGGCCCCATGAACAAGGTGATAAGGTTTGGCATATTTGTTTCACATGGAGATTTCTATTATTTTTATTTTTTAAATGCATCCCTTTCAAATTAAAAAATTGAAATGTATGGGTAATGGGTATCCATTTTGTGGATTAGATGTTGTTGGTTTGATGATATTTTTTTATTAATTATACCTAGGTTTAGAATAATACTTAAAATAAATATTATTTAGAAAGTTGTTGATCTCCTACTTACACTCTATTAAAATGCATCATTTGAGATTTTTTTTAAAAAATATTTCTTTAATTTTAATTTAATATGTCAAATTAGATGAATGTTTTCATATAAATATCGCTCAATAAGTGGAATTTCAATATAAATATATAAATTTTTTATCTATTAAAAGACTAGTGTGAATGGAGGCAATTTAGTGTAAATAGAGATAATTTTATCTAAATTAGGATCTATATAATTATAAATAATAATACAGGTAATGCGAAAGCATTGCTAGAGTTTAAAATTTTTCTTACTTGAAAAAAAAAGAAATGATATATAAAACTTTGCAGCAGATCAGTTTTCATGATCTAGCAATGTTTGGTAAGGAAAATATGACACATCAACTGTACTAATTTGATTTAATATAGCATTAGTCAGCCCTAAGATATAGTCATGGAAGCATTCTCCTGGTTCCTACCCACCCAACTAAACCATCCAAGATCTTGACAAAGAAAACCATTCAAAACCCGACATCGATCTTATCCGTCGCCTTCTCGCTTGACAACTTCCATCTTCTCTTCTTTAGTATATGTGAATGTGAATAATACATCCCATGTGTTGATCTTGAAAAGTCTTGAGCTTATCTGATTCAGCAGGTCTTTGCTTCTAAATCATGAGACAAATACGGTCATCATAGTAACGTAAACGCACTTAGCTAGCATTAAAATTGAGAACCCAGAAAATGACCATCTTATCAATATGTAGTTTCTGGATATTGAATGCATCTAGTTTAATCTAATACAGTCTTATATGTGTACAGATAAGTTTGCAAACTTTCCTGCTACGTGTACAGATAAGTATGCATGGGGATGGTGAGTGGTGTACATCAAAGGTCAAGATGTTTCTTTTCGTCTGGCAATGAACCATCGACTGGTCGACGGCCAGGAATGTTCTAAGTTGCACCTTGGATAGACGTCTCTCTTGTTTGTAAAAATGTTATAGCTAGCTTTGTGTATATATGTATATGCATACGAGAACAAGACGTAAAGTTGACAGCTCCATATTGCACCATTGTTACTCATCATAAAAGACTCCATTTCTGATCAACATGGAGAAGTTTTACCAGAGGTTCCATGAAGGGCGAAGGCGACCTGATATCTTCATATATCCAAATAATTATATTTTACCAGTATTTCAATTTGATGGTATTCTAGTTTATAAAGGTTTGAATGAAAAAAAGAGAGGCCAGATTATGTATTTTGAGCCCTAATTTTTTCACATATGATATGTACCAACATGCATGTAATATATCTAAAAAAACTCTAAATTCTTAAAGTATGTATTTTCTTCGTTTATAATAAAATATGCTATTTTTTAAAGATATTTTTAAATCCTTAAGTAGTGTTGCTAATATCCGGATAAATTGGGCACCCGTACCCAACCCTACCGGATCCGACCCAAAAATACCAAGTTCGGGTTCAATTATATTAGGTTCGGATCAAAGACCGGGTCCTTTTTAATACCTGTTTCATATCGGACTCATGTTAGATCCGAACCTAAAAAATATTTAATTTTTATTTTAAGTTTTATTTTTTTCTTTACATAATTTTGTATATACAAATAATATCTCCTTAAATATATTATATTTTGATTGTAAATATGAATATTTGTCATAATATATTTAAGTTTTTGTATATAATATATATATTAACAGTGCAGTTTAGGTCGGCAGCTTTGTTAGACCCGGTCCCGATCAGTTTTGGGTCTAAGCTAAAAAAAGTGCTTGAGCCATATATTAAGAGGTTTGGGTTCAGATCTTCAGTGGCATCAATACTGCTTAAGTCCAATGTGTAATAATGTAAATAAAACAAGCATTTTGAGATGCAAATTTAGTTTTCCAGAAAAAATAAAAACTTAGTTTCTTAGTAGTTAATGGTCTTCTTGCAAGGAGCAAGGTTGGAAAAAATAGTGAAGCTTTGGCTGGCAAGCTGACCTAATATTTTCCACAATGGGGTGACGCATATTTGCAACGTTTGTTCTAGTTTATTGACTCTCAATGGCCGTCAGGTCGGCTATAACCATTTCAAGCCCCACACACAAATAAACAAACAAAAGGATAAGGTATTCTCATACATTGCATATAATGAATATAAACAGTTAGGTACAGAATACTTATCATCACAACTTGCTTTTGGCATCTTTTTTTTCCTGATGCATTGTTTTGAGTCTTCAGATCTGAGACGACAAGTTTTGATTTTGCTTTTTCAGAACTAGAAAATTTACAGGAATTCGGAAGGAAGGAATTCATAATCTCGATTTTAATTATTTAGAAGAAAATGATAATTTACACACACACATATTAGCTTGAGTTTATCTTCCATTTCACAATCCAATCTGATGGTTGTAAAAATTTCAATTGCGATACATAAACTTAAGCAAAACCATTCCAACATCCAGACTGATTTGGAACAGTGGCTTATGGCATACATGCTAATATTGCTCCATCCAAACTAATATAGAGGAATGATCAACAAATTATCAACCACTAATATTGAAAATGGTTGAATAAATGAAATGTAACTGACCCTCAGCTTCTTGTTTTGATAACAGAAAGAAGATAGCATCCTTGATGTTACTGTCAAAAAATGTTGATCAAAGCAACCAAATAACCAGCCAACTGCATTGAGAAAAAATCAGAACACGTGAACCTGTTTAGTTAACCAATCTAATCCTCTTTGAAGACCAAACAATTTATTTAATGGCATACCTGAGCCAGAAAGCCTTTTCCGGTCCCCCCTTCTATAATCAGACCTGCCGTCAGACCAAGCATGGCCCATGCCCCGTTTATAGCCTGTATGTAGCGTTGTTTCTGTGGCCAGATTACCTATTCAGTTATCTGAGGAACTGGACATAAATATCCCCATGTTTCAGAAATGTAGAAATACAGGACAAGCTAAGCTCACTTCTAAACTATCTTATTATCACTTTCCAGGTTCAACCAATTTCCACAAACCCCACTCACAGAATGAAAAATAAAATCTGACCAAAATTCACAACTCATAAGATAATAGGTTGCAACCTTCAAGCGAAAACACAAAAAAGAAATCGGGTAACAACAAAAGCTTAAACATTATCAGCATGTTTGGTCAAGAAAGAAGAAAAGCACCACACCTTTAGCCTCTCTTTGGCCTTAATCTTCTGCACGTGTATTTTGGCCAAGCGTTTTGCCTCAATGGGTCCACCATGATCACTTCATCGTTGCTCTCATTTCTTTTCTGCATATACAGGAACATTGAGACAAGTTCAGACAGACAACCTAAATATGCAAAGTGGATTTACATGCCACCAAGTTGTCAGAAAGCAAAAACAATTTTCATGGCCAAATGAGAGCAAAGTCACAACATTGCAATTAATTTGTTGCACAAAATGCCATGCTGAATTTAATAGAAACGTAAATTATAGAGTGATAAACATGAACCAGCTCTTATAACCAATCCTCTTTTAACCATGACTTCAAAAAATGCAGTTTACACTAGAAACGCCGTGTGCTTGAACAAGCTAGATCATAGAGAATGCCCAATAATAACAACAAAAAAAACAGCAAATTACATCAGCAGCAGCAAAAACTCGAAAGTTCAGTACTCTGTGGCTTTTAACAAACAATGCAACCTCTTGCTGGTGTTTCGTTGTGAACCTGGAAAGATAAATACTACAAATATTACTGAGAGCCTCCAATAAAAACGTATTTCGTACAGGTAAGCAAATTTAAGAGTACAATAAAAAAGATTAAAACACACTGATTCATTAATATTACAGCTAAAGAAACTTCCTTAAGCCTTAGGAGCTGAAAATAACTTTCAGATGCAACTTACCGCTAAAAAAATTTTAAAAAACATATTTAATTACTCTATCGCTAACTTAAATTACATCCATGGTGTCATTATGAAACACAGAGCAAAAATATCACAGATAGCTAGCCATATAGCTCACCGTTCTTCAGTTAACTTAAAATTAATTCCATATTGGTATAAACTATGCAACACAGGAATCTAGACACAGAGTTATCTCAAAAACTCGTTAATTTTCCCTACAAAAGTGTAGAAAGAAATTTTAACAATCATAAATAACATCCAGCTAAATTTTGAAACAGTACAACAACTTTGTTATCTTTTCTCCTGGTGAACATAAAATAAAAAATTCCTGACAATGTTTACGTCAACTTGAAAAGTAAAATTTCCTCATAATCCAAAGTTTCACCATCAAATCCACGATTTCCGCGCAAAAACTCTGTCTTTAACCCTAGAGCCACCCGGATTTCAACCAAATTCCAGTCTTTAAGCTAAGAATTGCACTCATTAACAGTCCATATACAACACATATATCCAAAACAAACACACAAACAGCAAATTATCTCAACAGCTGACCAATTTCGACGCCGCAACAAGCACTGACTTCCAAATTTCAATCAACAACAAAAAGCAATAAGCAAATACGGAGCTCGAGAAGATGACTAAGGCAATTACCGGCGAAGGGAGGGAAGAGAGCCGGCACGGAGGGCGGCCGTGAAACCGGCGGCGACGGAGCCGGCCATCGCCGCCGACGAACGAGCTCCGACCAAAAATGCCGTCTTGGATTTCTTATCAGCTCTTCGTCAGCGCGGGCCCGCAGAAATGGCCCGCTGGGGCTCATAAATTCTTTCAAATTTATGTACGTGGAAAATTTATATTTCTACTAATTTTCTTATCCACTAAGCTCAATTAAGTTTGATTTGGCTTAATTTAACAGGTCTAATATAGTTTCATTTGAGTTCTAATCGGGTACAAAATGATGTTTTGGGATAGATTTAGACATAATTACTTTGGCTTAAGTCCGAGTAGGGCATCTTTTTACTGTATTTTGAATTTACGTTAAAAACTCAAATATTTGAAGAATTGAAGTTTTTTGGATAGGTTCGAGGTAAGGCTATGCATGAGTTGAGTCAAATCGAATTTTACCTAATTTGTACTTATTTGATAAATAAATTGACATTTTTAAGTTATACGGTTACAAGTCGAGTTATTTTACTTTGAGTTTAAGTTCAACTCAAACTTAATTGAGTTCTCATCGGTCTTTTTGAGTTCCATTCCCGTAAATTTAAAGATTTAATTTATTCTCTACAATACAATATTTTTATTTTTTTGTAAAAATATAATCAATATTCTTCATAATTGATAATCATATATTAGATTGTTTTAATTTAATTATTTTTATACCAAATTATTATTTTTAATATTATATTATCCAAGTCTGGTTAACAAAAAAATTACTAAACGTTTATATTAGATATTAAGTTGATTCAAACCAAATTTTAAGCCGAATCAAACATTTTCGAATCAAATCGAGTTGAGTTTAATATAACTCGAATTCGACACTTATAATCTAGTTGAGCCGATTTTTTTAAGATTAAGTTTCAACTCGAGCTAAAATTAATCGAGTTCGAGTCGAGTCGTGGCACAAAAGCTGGCCAGCTAGCTCGAATCCTGCCCAGCCCTAGTTGGAGTTGATTCAATCTGATCTCATGTAAGAATGACTTAACATCACATTGCACAGCTTCGAAGAGTGTTTCCATCTATTTCTTTTATATATATTCCTTTATCCCTCGTCCTTATTAAAAATGAATCCCTAAATATGATTGCACTACTCGATTCAAAGCTCGACAAGCTAAATACATGTCTAGTTTTATTTATGGAAATAAATGTATGAAATTAAAATGAAAGTTTATAGTTTAATAATGATTTTAAGGAGCTTGCTCTAGTTTTACTGGAACATTAAATTTAAAAACAAACAAGCCAAGTTTGAAGAAAGCAAAATTTTATCCCAAATAATAGTATGCACTTTGAGCTCGCATCAATCTCAATAGCAAAACTAAACTTATTTTGAAGCCATTCAAACATGCCTGTGTCATTTTCTTCTCTCAAAATTATTCCATTTTATCAAAATAAGATTGTGCAGAAACATCATGTCGAGCAAATTTGAAGAGAACAGAATTGTTGTGATCAAACATCTCAAAATTTCAACAAAATATCAGTACATTACACTCATTCAAACTTCAAAGCAAGTGGCTGCAAAAGTGGATCTGTATGGCAAGTTACTCTAGTTGATGAACATTATAATTGCTTTCTTCAATTTTATTCTTTTGAGTTACAGCGGCTAACGGATAGGAAAAGATGAACTAATCCTAGCCAACAAAATGCTATACAGAAACAAGCATTATAAAACAATTGGTGTTCCAGAACTAAACATATGATGAACCTGAATTCTGCAAGGGCTGAAAATCTCACCTCGCATGACGGATAGGAAAAGATGAACTAATCCTAGCCAACAAAATGCTATACAGAAACAAGCATTATAAAACAATTGGTGTTCCAGAACTAAACATATGATGAACCTGGAATTCTGCAAGTACTGAAAATCTCACCTCGCATGACATCAATGGGCATGTGGTCAAGTGTATATTGTTCAGGTCCGCGATAGACACCTGTCTTCTCTAGCAATGCAAGCCCTTCATCCCTCCCGTATTTCGAAGCATACAACTTAAGATATTCTATATCCCTGCCAGTCCGAACAAGAAGTAAATGCCTGGGCTGTCCTGATGTAGGAACAGAAAAATCATAGTGATCGATCAGTTTTTACGCTACTAATGTATCTTACTACATGTTCAATGATGGGAGAATACAGCATTTAGACACGCAACACAAAAGAAAAATAGCTTAGGTACTAAACTCTCTCTCAAGATATCACTAAATCACCTTAAAAGCAACAACAAAAATGGACTCCAAAAACAATATATTTTCTATGGCAGATAACAAGAATTGGAATTTATAATGCTTCCATACAAGAAGGTAAAAATCGATTTATTTGTTACTAAAGCTGACTATTTTTGTAATCCAAGCAATTATCATCTCCTCCAATCTGTCTCACCAATATGAAAGATCAATATGCAAAAATAAAATGTAAAATCAAGTTGGAGGAAAACGTAAGGAATGGTCCACAAGTAAACACTAGTCAATTTCTTTCTATATGTGATTTGATGGTAAAAGGAACTGAGATAGTCGAGAAAGTGCACCTGTAGACCACTAAGAAGCCTCTCAAGCCGGACAGAGGCAACTGGCTCATGTGAGGAAGAGAATACCTCACCAGGATAAAACAAAACTCCATCACCAGGGGGAGGCCTCGCCTGAATCTTATCTGAACCGGGTGCGGAACAAATATGTCAATACATGCATGGAAGTCCAACTAAACAAGCTCAGATAGAGGCATAGAGAAAAAGAAGAAAGAATAAACCCGACCTCAGCACTAGCCACTGTTGATCTCTCATAGCAGTTGGCACCCCAGTAAAGAAACCCTGTACCCCCTTGTTTCCATACCTGCCACATCACAGCACGGTGTTGTGTTCCTCTCATTCCAAGATGCCAATTTGGGTGCGGATCTGTTGGTCCCATGCAAACATAGGTCCACCATTCCTGAATTTACGAACAAAACAGACACAAGAACACTTGATTCTCAGTGGCATCCACAATTGCAAAATGTAGACTGTAAATTCTCTCACCGATGCAAATTGTATTGAATTTACCCTTGATACCCATCTCCAACCATCCAAAACCATGAATTAATGTGAACTTAATAACCTGCGTTTCTTACATCTCAGAGACATAAAACTATCACGTACAATAAATCAGGGTAACCAAACTAAAATCCTGAGATGCCACTGGAATAATTTCTATCAATAAAAATGGCAGCAAAAGTTTAGTTAAAAACATGAAATCAGATTAGTGCTTACCTCGCCATTCTCTGGTTGTAACTCAGACATTATGTCTTTGGCCAAATCCTCTCGTGTGCCCAGAACCCACTCACTGCAAACAAGACAGAGCATAAAGCTGATGCTCTCATTCGGCAGGCTAACAAGCATTAAATAAACATCTCGATTGACATTGTATGCATTTTCTTAGAAATGGTCAATGTTAAAATAACTCGATCCAGGTACAGAGTGTTCAACCTTTTTTCCCATGTCAAGAAGCTTTATTAAGTGTTCGTTGAGCATAATAAAGTTCCAATGAATAGTTTGAATCTGTATGACCATGTTAACAAGAATGAAAAACTGCAGTTGATAATGAGTCTGAGACATCATCACTACAGATGGCAACCAAATGAAACAATCACAAGAGGTAGCCATTCTTGACCAAGAGTAAAAGTCATTCAAAACACAGGTTACACAAAAAAATATACTAATTCAACTAAAGGGAAACACTACTCACAAAGCATTTCTAAAAACTTTTCATTGACAATGATTTGACATTTCAGATAGAAATAAGATAATAGGCACTGGTATATATAGCATTCTTTAAAAAATTCCTAGTTTTATGCCGCACAGTCTTCTTTGGATACTCGTAAACTAAGAACAAATTAGGTTTAGTCATAACTTAACACTTGAAATCATGACATTACATAACATGAGATGATTATTATACTACGTTTCTGGAAATTATGAGAGATCAATGCGGGAAAATGTAAACATTCAGCTATCTGCAACTATCCACACAAAGATGATGCAAATAATAAAATGTCGACAAGCAAGGATGCAGGACAGAGAAGGATTCTCATAGATTCAGGAATTGATAGATGTTAATAGTTCTATTATATTAAGAAGTCAATCACTAGTTTCCACAGTGTTTTATTTCAGCTTGATTCTTGTTTCAATTGGCTCCAGAATAGTAAGTGTTACTCCAAGTAGTATTGTATTGCTAACGAGTGGTCTGCCAATACACCACCTATCCTCTGTCTACACCCAATATTATTCTGATTTCTGTCCCATTTATCCAATTTTTCATCTGTTGTTTATTCTCCTAACATCTGGGAGCTGACCCTCTATGAGATAGAGACATGTCACTCAACAGAAACTCAAATAAAAAGTTGGACGTGTTTCTCAAGTGCAGGACAAAAATAAGTACCTTGTACAATATATCTGTGTATGAGGAGGCCGTAGTAAGTTAGGAACCTTAATGAAGGCTTCGAAATTACTAGGAGATGGAAGAGCATCTCTAGGACCTAAGAAAACAAAAGAAATATTACTGATAAGAAAAGCATAAATCCATTCATAATTGTGCCGCCTAACAGTTGTGAATTGTTTCAAGACAATAAACAAACAAGTTGAACTTTATTTTATTGCAGCGCTCATCATCAGTAGGTTGACGGTAACATAGGCTATAAAAAAGGCTAGATAAGACATACATTAATAGGAAAGCATGCTCATAGAAAACAGCAGCTTACCACAGTAGTATGTGGTTAACACACGGGCATCAGGGGCATAGGAACGTATCTCATTTGACATATTCCGGATAGACTCATATTGATCCAGATTTAATGGCTAGGAACAAAAAAGATGATTCAAATGAAATTTAAGACACAGAGCTTGAACATGGTAAAACAACATCAAGCTTGTTATTGGCCAGTGTGTGTTAAAGGAATAGAATAAGTTTCATTTTAAATATTGACACCTCATCCCACAAGTAAAAGTAAGCTTTTTTCCAGTGCTCCTTTGCCCTCAAAATTTCAACGTCTCTCTGCAGGGCATCTTTTGTTTCACAACTGCTATTTTCAAAACATGTTCTACTTTGTCAAATCTGTGCAGAATTCTAAGCAAAGGACCATAGACAAACCTAGAACATAAAATGAACAAAGCATACCCGGACAGACCAGAAAAGGGCATTGCATAGGCAGCAAGTCTTGGATCAGCATAATCCTCGTCCGATTTTGGATGATCAGCTGTAGAGATTGAAGAAAATTCTTAGAAGTAATAAATAAAACAAAATAAACAGAAAGTGGATCATCTCATAGATGACCAAACAATTTACCAAATTACCAGGCCAAGGACAAGTATATGCAAGCACACGCATACTATCCCCCCATCTGCAGAAGGACTGATCCTATATTGAAGAAGCCACCTGAAATGGCTATCTAAAGCATCGAACCATAAATTACTACCATGTTCCAAGCCAAAACGATCTTCATTAACGTACATACACCCGAACATGTTTTTCGATCAACATACAAAAGCAGAAAATTGGAATTTCTATGCAAGAATTTGAGATATTTCCCGACATCAAATATTGACCAGAAAGACCAAACATGGGAATCTAGCTTGCCTGCGCTCTCTTCATTTGGCGAAAGATGGAGAGGTTACTAGCAGACTGGATAAGCGGACGTTGCATCTACAATATTAAAAAGGATTAAAGAAAAGGCAGTCCTCATTCTTTGACAAAAATGAAGAATGGCCCAGCCATTCGAACCGGAAAGTATGTACATTCAATTACATATGCATAACACGGCCTATTCTATTTGGAATCGGCCGATTTAACTCGAATAGAAGGTAGTCCAATTTAAAAAATAGCATGAATTGGCTAGGCTCAAATTGGTCCACGAATCAACCGATTTCGGAATCGACCGATTCCGGCCTGGCAGCAGGGTGGCAGCAAGGGCGGCGACAGGCGATCGGGGGCCAGGGCTTGGGGGCAATGGCAGCATGGGACGGGGCGGCTAGGGAGGCGACTGGGCAGCGAGGCAGTGCGGGGCAAGCTGCGAGGACAGGGCCGGGCTGCGAGGCGAGGTGGGGCAAGCTGCGAGGGCGGCTTCGGGGGCGGCGAGGCCGGGCGGAAGGCGAGGAAGGGGGGGGCAGGGGGGCGACCGGGCAATAGGGCGACGACTGGGCAGGACCAGGGGCGAGGGGGGCAACAGGGCAAGGCGGCGGTGGCGGGGCAGGGCGCAACAGCTACGGTGGGGGAGAACGAGGGATAAAATATATGGCATTCTCGTTATTAAAAATTAACTCGACTCGACTCAAATCAAAAATAATAACTAACTCCAAATAATTTTAAAAAATTCAAAAATATGAAAAATATCAAAAATATAATACATATTATAACATGAAAATTATATCAAAATAACATATTTTATATTAATAGCCCACTAATTTTAATTAAGTTAAAATTTACGTATAAAACCGATTCAGGCCGACTCAACTGAACATGTCCGATTTATACCAATTCCTATTCCGATTCTGATTTTAATTTTTGCAACCATGCATTCAATATGTAAATCATAAATGCTGTCTTGCATTGATCGACTATGCTTTTTAATTAAGTATTTCGAACATAACAACAGTCTAGCAATATGCATATATCCTAGACAGTTAGTTCTAGCACATATGTTAAAACAGCAGAACTCGTAATAATAGGATACACCAAATACGGCAGGAAGGGATGGAGTTGAGGAAGAACAAAATCCCATACAGTCACGATAATTTTTACACGAACAGACAAGCCATTCAGACTGTCTTCCTCCATCATGTCAGCAATTGCTTCTGCTGATAAAAAGTTAGTAAACATGGGCATGGATAAGATTCCTTTTAAAGTTGAAGAAGCACATTTCTTCCTTTCCAGCTGCAGGAAAGAAAAAAGCAAACACAAAGTATTTCATGATGTTCTAGCGACAATAAGTTTTATGAAAGAGAATTGACATAAATTAAGAGTTAAAAAAAGACCTACTACTTCCTCCACTGAGGTTCCTTCCAAAGGCTCCAGCATCTTTATGCAGTTTTGAAGTTCACTATGCAGCCGATGCTTTTCAGATTTCGCCAGGAGTCAATTTTTTTGATCTGTAATTATCAAGAAATGATTACCACTGCATTCTCAAAGTTATAGACTTAAAGTATTTCAGTTTTTATTTATTTTGAATAGACAGGAAAGATGATCACTCTGTGTCTGCCTTAATTGCAGTAGCGAAAATTTCTCCTTCATAATGACCAGGGGCTGACCAAATGGAATGCTAATTGAAACCCAAATTGCAGTTGTTTCTCTGCAAAAAAGACAATTCATCATTCATGGTCAGAACCTAACCCAGATTTTCTGAGTGGAATTGCACTAGAAAATTTCTAATGAATCTACAAAGAATACCCAGGATGTAAGTTTATTTGATCAGCTGGTAAATCGAGAGGAACCAAAGCATCAGGCACCCCTAAAATAGGTACAACATGACGCATTGTTAAACACTTTCCAACCTCTAACCTGGCAAATTCATACAAAAAATAAACAATATAATAAGCTTAGCACTGAATTAAGTGAGAACCAAAGCCATGAACACATGAAATACATATAGGAGTGCGAGAAAAGAGTGTGCAAAAGCCTTGGCATAATGTTGGAACCTGTTTCCATCTGCAGAACAGAGATCAGAACACTGAATTTGTACAGATCCGGCAATACCTGACCCTCCCCAAGAAGCTTTAGGTCGTAAAGCAACTTGAACACTTTCTCTCATTCCGGGTGGCCAAAAGTGAAATCTTCAATGACCAGAAGAAAAATATCAGGTCATCACATTAAACATAGAAAGAATTTTCAAAAAACAAAAAGAAGAAATATAAACAAACCCACAAGAGAAACACTCTCAGATGCACACTTCACTGTCACCAATCCAAGAAATACCAATCACTCTTAATTTGAGAGCAGGCCAAAAGAGTTGCAGATTTCATACTACCTATTAACCAAATCTAATTTAAGCTCAAATAACAAATTCAAACGTATTTACATAATGTCCACAAATACTTGACTAATTACACAATAAAATAAAATCGCACATCATTTTCAAAGTTAAGATGGATAGAAGTCAAAATGCCGTCATGGCATATGCCAATATCAAAAACTCTAATGCTGTCTTCACATATTGACTTTCATATACATTCACAAACTCCCATTCTCGTGTTTGCTCAAAGAAGGAGATGCATAAATGAAATCAGGAAACTGCACTATAGTGGGTTGTAGCAAAAAGATAACAGGTGTAAAAATAATAAACGAAAGCTAATTCAGGGAGATTACAACCCTATAGCTCAAGTCCTATAAATCTTATAGAACAGAGTCAGTCGTTGCTATTATTTCTTTTACTTTGAAAGCAGCTGCTGCCTTAGCTTCAGCCATTTGAATTTTCCATTTTTCATCAAACGATTGACTAAATCACCACCTCACCACGTCAAGCTGGTGCTTTCTGTTGCAATTCTATACCAGAAAGAAAGCCAACCAACGAACCATTAAAAACACAGCAATTACACATAATTTACAAGAACAGCAGTCAACACAGGCTAAACAAACAATCCCCCGCATCATTTTCTTTTTCTGACTACTATTATTTAGCTTTTTGAGACATTTCCAAACAAACAACTTCACCTTCACTAAACTCAACACTGCATATAGAAATTACGACGACCAATCAATTAACTCACAGGCTCTAGAGGCCGAGGCAACTCTTGCTGCCCAACATTGGCAGTGCTCGGCATGCACCAAACATGAAGCAAATCCGAAGACTGCACCTTGGTAGGATCCACTTCGTCCAACCCCCTGATTGAACCTGACAACGACGGGCTGCCGTCCATCCACCCATACCCCGTGCCGCCGCCGGCGACGCCTTCCACCGGCGGCACACCCACGTTATCCGCCGCCGAGTACACTGCAATCACACACCGCCACAACCATGAACAACCCCGCCATCGCTCCCCACAACAACAACAACAATCAACAAATACGAATCCATACTTCAATCACAGCTTGCTACTAAAAAAACGCCGAATTTGATAGAAAGAACAGTTTTTAACACATGAAATGCGGTAAAAAGCTACAAACAAAGTCTGTAAACACGATCGTTCTTCGCGATTTGATCATCGTAGAATGCGAAAAAAGCATCGGGGGAGAGATCGGAGCTCACCTGCGTTGTCCATTTGGATCGACGAGATGCCGGAGTTGCTCTTCGGGAGTGACTCGGCGCCGGCGAGCTTCCATCTTCTTCAACCTTTCTTTTATGAATGGAGGTTGTGAAGTCTGTTTATGATTAAGGATTCTAAGTTAGGGTTAGTGAATCTGTTAACCGGAGAATAGTTTTTAAAACACCAAAATCTAATTTTTATACAACTTAAATGTCTAAAAAAATTGTCAAAAGCCTGTTAATCAAATTACATATTTCTATCTTAAATTTAATTTATAGCATTATCGGCTTAAAATATAAAAAATTTACATTAAATTTATAATTTAAACTCGTTAATAAATGTAATCTCATTTATATTAGATTAACAACGAAATATTATTTATATTATCAATCTATTTTAATAATTTAAATTAAATTCACAATTTTACTCGCTCTCAAAATATGTATTTAATCCATTGTACATAAGCTTATATACTTCACTAGAAATAATCAAATACTTTAATTAATAAAAAAATGTACAAAACTAATAAGTGTTGATTGGCTCGGTATTTACCTTTTGACATTTGTGCTTTGAATTTGAGTACATTTTTATATACCAGTTTTGTTATTATTTTATTTAATAATATTTGATTATAATATAAATATATAATATGAAATGTCTATTGCGCTATTTTTTTTGACAACTTAGTGCTTTGTATGTTGTTATTTATTAGTTAGAAATTTTATTATTGTTATTTTTTATTGTTAGGAAATGTCGGAGTATAGATTAAATTTAGATATTTATATAATCTCATTCAAACTAAACATTTTATTTATTGATGCTTACTTAACTTATAAAGTTTCTAGATATTGTTTACTTTTTATAACCAAAAAACCTACTTGAATTAGGGTTTTAATTTATTTGTTTATAATTTATTCTTATTATACATACCCTAGATTATAATGTGCCCTAATGAAATTCTAAAAAAATGATAATTTTACTTGAATATTCAAAATCTTGCTAGGTATTAATTATTTTACCTATTAATACATAATAGGATTTCTACTCCTTTTTGCATAATATTTTACACATTATATTTCTAGACATAATTTAGTTGTAGGTTCTACAAATGGCTAGTTAGGCATACTTTTGGGTCACACCAACAAAATGAAAATAACTTTCTAATTAATCAAACTCTTACTTAAATAAAGATAATTTAAGATATATTTTTTCTTTTTTAAATAATAGGTTTAGTTTAATTAATATTCGACTAAATTTGATTGATAGACACACATATTAACCGGTTAGGCATAGTTGTTGGTCGGGTAATAGATTATTTTCTAATTAACCAAACCCTTAATTAAATGGAGATAATTTAAGAAAATTTATATTTTTTCCATTTTCCATTACTTAAACCAAAGATAATATAAAAAGTAATTGTTTTTATATAGTATAATTATTATTACAAATATAAAAGATATAAGTCATCTTCTTGTGTGTTGCAAGAACTAAATTAGACAATGTAGTCGTTGACAATTAAAGTCCACAGGACTTTCCTCTATAAAATCCAAAGTTGATATGTCACCTCAATTAGTAGAAACAAAAATGCAATCTATTTTGTTTTATGACGAGTTTCAATCAAGCTTCACCTCAAATTAATTACCTCGTAAATTGGATTAGATCTAAACACAAATTAATAGAGTTTTAGCCCTCTACATTACCAAAAAAACCATTAAACATAACTAATTACTCTTTTTTACAGATAAGATAATAATACACAGGCAACGATATAATTAGACGACAAACCGGCCGCCGCCGTCGACGTCGACGGCCTTCGTCCAACCGCCGGCGACGACCGCACGACAAACGGGGCAGGCCGGCGTCTTCGCCAGCCACCTGTCGACGCAGCGCACATGGAACACATGGCCGCAGGCGGGAAGCGCGCGGCAGCGCTCCCCGTCGGTGAAGCTGTCCAGGCACACGGCGCAGTCGGCCGGGTCACCGACGTAGTCGAATTTCGGCAGCTGCAGGAGCTCCTTGTTCGAGATGCCTGTGAGGGCGCGGGGAAGTTCACGGCCAGGGGGTCGGAGAGCCCGCCGGTGGAGGCGGGCGAGGGCGCGGCCGGCGAGGACGAGGGCGGCGACCGCAAGGCAGAGGAGGAACAGGGAGACGACGAGGGCCATGACCAGAGCTTTTAGGGCGAACGTGAGAAGCCTGCTATTGGGTTTTGGAGGGCCGGCCATGGTTGTATTCAAAGACGTCCGACGCCGTGCGACGGCGGTTCTTCTTCTTCTTTTTCTTGCTAGATCTAGAGCTTGTTGTGGAAGCAAAGACGACTCCTTTGGACGACATTGAAAGAGATGAAAGAGGAGTAAGCGGTGGAGACCATTTGAAGAGGACAAAGACTTGGGATATTTTGGGTTGGCAGTTTTCCGGCGACGGGTGGGGCTTCTCCGGCGGCCGACGGCTAATGGAGGGGAGGAAGTAGACAAGAAGATAGTGACGTCACATTTGTTTTCTTGTACATGGGCTGGGCTTGGAATATGTGCTGTGTCAATGGGCTTGGGCTTGGGGAAATGATTTGGGCCTGTAGGAAATTGATTTAAAGCAAAGTTTCGTGGATTGGCTTATTTAGGTGCAATTGTGAAAGTAAAACCATGGAATTGGAATCACATAAGTTTAAGCAAAGTTTAATTGAGATTTTGTGCAGCCACCAATCAAAGTTTGACAAAAAAAATTTTAAGTTTCTTTAAAAATCACAAAATTATCGAAATCAAGTTTCCTACTTTTGTATTGATGGCTATGATCGCCGAATAAGGTGCCTATTGGTTAGGTTTAATTGGATATTGGCTAAACCAAACCTGCCAATTACCTTAAGCTCAAATTTAATTATTTACCATTTAACAAATCTAACCTCAACCACTTAACCTTAGTTATGCTATAAATAATTAGATTTAGATGACACTATTAAAGATTAAATAAAAAATGGTTATCTAACAAAAATAAAGCGATTAATTAGTTAATATAAAAATATTGGAGTTTAAAACATATTAAGTTTATGTATAAACACAAGTATCTTTTAATTTTATATCATTGGTACCAAATACAATACCCGTTATTCGAAACCACGCCTAGTATCTTAAAACCAAACCCTCTATATATATAAGTATCAAACCCAAGCCATTAAAATTTTATCTGGTTGATTATTAACAAATCATGCACAGTGTGGATGTTAGAACAAGAGTCTTTAACAAAGAGGAAAGAAAGACGTCACTAAGGACCAACAAAAACTAGAAACACAATCTTCCAAAATCTAACAAGCAAAGGACAAACTCATAGACAGACATCCGTGTCCTCATCTCTGCTTTTGCAAAAACAAACCAAGTAAAACATATTCATCCAATGTTTTGATCTTCAAGCAAGAACCACATTGGTCAGATTTCTGATCCATTCCACAACGGAAACCCAGAAAAAAAGAGTGGCAACAAACGAAAAGAAGAAGGAAACAAAAGGTGGCAATGCTTTAACACACACAAAAGATTAAACAATGGAGCTTTCCTAATCAGTTGGTATCATTCTTCCTTGATTCTTCTCTTGTTTATTGAGGTGGGTTAGTTGACAGACTCACGTAATAGCAGGGACCAGTTTGAGCAGCTGCTTGTGAGCCACATTAATGGCCGCCCTTAAATCTGGGTCGCCTTTGTTTCTCTTCTGATGGATCACACTTACCAGATGTCTAGCTGTGCATACATTAAAGAAAAGCCATTGCAATAACTCCAACACTACAACAGCCTGTTCGAACTTCAAAAACACATGAACCAGGTTATTGTTTGGATTTGAACTCGGATTTGCTCTTCCTTTTAAAAAGTACAAAGTACAAACTGTAAACTCCATGCGTAGAAGAAGATGAACATGGTAAAACATGGTAGCATAATCAAATCTCAAATGAGTCAATTGCAGAACTAGCAAATAGTGCCATGCTTAAGTATATGAAGAAGATGAAGGCAAATGTTTCTGCTTGCTTGCGGTCCGTTCAGATTTTTTTGCTTGGCTTTTTATTCTCAAAGACAGTTGAGTAAAACAAAGTAGCCAAAATTAGAGAAAGCAGAATCTGTATTTCTTCTTATTTCTTTAGCACGGTGGTGTTTATCTATTGGAGGAGATCTGAAACTGTGTAGCAAGTAGCAACAAGATATATCGAAGGTGAAAGAGAAGCATATGAACTTTGAATCGCAATTGAATTGTATCTGTACCATGTAAATGTAAAAGATGAACATATGATCAGAAAAAAGAAACCCATAAAAGATGAACCATCCAATTGGTTTTTTTATCTTCCCCATCAAACTCAACTCTGCCGAATCACCAAGAACAAAGATGATATCTTTCAGAAAATGGAAAGACTTAAACTTGGGAGCTTGCCGACAAGTGTACCACCCTGTTCTGCCGTCCGGCGAGCCAAAGCATCGTCCTCCTTGCAAACGAAGGAGCCCTCGCCGACGACCGGAAGCTATGGCAGCTGCGCACCTCGTCGCCGACGAGCTCACCGCTCACTCCGGCGGCCTCCCAAGCTACCCTGCTCGTACCACCCTTCGTCTTCGCCTCGTCATCTAACCTAAACGACACAGCCCGCCGGCTGGTCTCGCCGGCGGCGGACCTCTCCCTCCTCCCCCGCGGAGCCAAATTTTAGAGACGGAGAGGCTCTCCCTTTTCCCGCCAGCGCCATGGCCGGAGCTCCTAACGCAGAACCCGTTGAAGCCTCTGCTCGAGTGGCAGTCGCAGACCGACATGGCCGGCCGGTGGCCCGGGGTGAGGGGCAGCGGCGGCTGCCGACTCGTCGTCTTCTTCGCCGGCGGTCTGATGGGCACTTGCAGCGACGAGGTATCGTCCATGACGTACTCGTACGATCCCATGGAGAAGCACCTCCTCCCATCGACATGGGAGGTCGCCGAGCCCGACCCATCGATCCTCGACGACGTCTCGCCGACGTTTCTGAACTTCCCAAGCTTGACGGAGACAACCTTCTCCGGCGCCGGCTGCGGTTCGTCCGCGCTGGCCTCCTCCCTCGCCTCGATCTCCACCGACTTCCTCGCTTCCGACTTCCCTTCCTCCTCCCCCGGCAAGTCCAACTGCGGGGCGACGCCGGCGCCGCCGCAGGCAGAGCCGACGTCGGCGACGCCACCGGCGATGTCTCGCGAGCTCTCGCCGGCGGACTCGAGGACGAGGACGACGGGAGAGCAAGAGGCGTTCGGGGAGAAGTCCGGCAACAAGCTGCTTCTGCAGAGCGGGCAGGTGGAGTGGGAGAGCAACCAGGTGTCGATGCAGTCCAGGTGAAAGGCATGGCTGCACTTGGGCAGCAGCCGGAGCTTGTCGTTGGGCTCGAACTCGCACAAGCAGACAGCGCAATCGAACGGGTCCTTCACCCCGATGATCGCCTTGTAGAGGAACACCGGCAAGGCGTCGATGAAGGACTGGTCGACGCCCGAGTCGTGGAGGTGAAAGAGCTGCTGCAGCTGGCCCTGCAAGGCCGTGGCGCCGTCCAACTCCTCCGGCTCCCTGTTCGGAGGTCGGAGCAGGCACCTCACTAGCAGGTGCAGCAGCCCGGAGATGAAGAAGATGATGGCCAAGATGACAATTATCAGCAGGATGCTCGGGCTGATCCTGTTCTCCGACGGAACGCCGGTGAACGGCGCCGGCGACGACGGTGGAGGTGGTAGGATAAGAAACGGAGGTGCCTTAGCCTGCAACAGAAATCTGTGCATCCTTCCTAATCTACAAGACGACCGAGATGGAGTTGAAAAAAGAACATCAAATGGGTATCATCTATGGACGTTGCAAGAGGGACGAAGAACAATCAAGGTGCTGCGGGTGTCAGGAGGGATGGGCCGTATCGGAGGTGACAACGACTCGGGGGAGTGTTGCAAAACCCTGCAAGTCAATGGGGGCATGAAGGAGCAGATGAAGAAGCAGACGAAGATGGGATTTGGAGATTTGACAGGGAGAAGAAGGGACACACCACCACACCTTTTTGTATACACTGACTGGTAAATAATATTATGTAGTAATAGTAAATGAGTTGTATAAACCATAAATTCTTGGCAGCGTGATTCACCATATTCAACTTTGAGTTTAAGCTCTTGGGTTTTTATAAGAGTTTGGCGTGGAGGTGAGGATCCAGAGGAAAAAGAAATTCGGAGACGATTCCATTTGTTGTGCTTGGAGAATGGGGAGGAGAGGAAGAAGAAGCTGTTTGTTGACCTTCCATTACACCTCGAGCTCCGATCCCACCCCTACCACTCTCTGTATTAAAGCCTTTCATGACAGTTCATATAATCTTGATTACTCCGGTGCAGGAAATGTTTAATCGGCTCTACAAATTTCTATTCTTCAAGGCGAATGCGTTTCGATGATTCGATATATTATTGGAAAAATTATTATTTGCGATTAAGTGTAACGTGTAAAAGAATTATAAACACGAAGGTAAATAAAATGTTAGTAAATATTTATCCTTATGTGCATTCCTAATCGAAAATACGTTTTTAAATTTTTTATACATTTTGACCTTTTATTAATTATTATATATTAAATTCTTTTGACTTATGACTAATAGTCCTAATTAACTTAACTAAATACTTTTTAGTCCAATTTATTATTCTAACACATAATCCAAGAAGTATGATAGCTTATTTATAATAATCTAGTCGAAAGTATAATATAATAAATTAAATTATTTTTTTAGAAAGTAGTTAATTAATTTAAAATTTTATGATTCATTTTTTACTTATAAATATAATTTAAACTTTTTTAATCTACAAGTAGGGGTGGCAAATAACCGCTCTAAAATGGACTAGTATTGTTAGAGTTTATGTTTTTTAATCAACATTAAACATTTTAAAAATGCATGTGATTATGGACCTGAAATCAAGGCTTTTTCAACGATGTGTGACAAATTAATTGGATTGTTTACTAAGTTTTAGATTAGTTTTGACTATATGTTTGCGTTAAAGATATTTATTTGTCACATGGTGACAACCAGGCAAATTAAATGTCTATTAAACAAGGGTTACGTGGGGTTTGGAAGTCACATTAACTCCCCATTAATGGTTTTAGGTATGGATGATTAGACAGGACTTGCTCTGCATAAATAATGATATTTTTGTAATTTTTTAAAATTAAATTATTCTTTCATTTAAGAACTAAAACGGTTATATTTTTAAAAAAATACTTTTATCTCTTATATTTTGATTGTAAGACCTAATCAGCAGCTAAATATGTATAGGTGATATGCAGAGCCTATTTATTATTAAGTTTTAAATTATTATCAAGATTATTTAATGAGCGGTAATTTTCTTACAGCTGATTATTACTCTTATAAATTTTATAACAAAATTATAGAATATTTTTAAGAAAAAAATAACATTTTTCATCATAAGAAGTGAATAAAAAGTCATTAAAGGCTGCAAGTTAAAGTTTCCATGGTAGAATTTTTATTTTTTATTATGCTTTGACATCTCAAGTGGCGTGATGAATCAACAGAGTATATTTTGTCAACGAGGTCGAACCGGGTTCAATTAGATTTTAAATAAATAATAATAATTAAAATACTATGATTTTTTAATGTTATTTAATTTAATATCAATTAAAATACTTAAATGTCAAAAAAATTAAAAATTTAAGAAAATTTCAAATTAAAGACCGAGTATTAAATTAATTTAAACTGTATTGGATTTGAAGAAGAAACATAATATTATTAAATCGAACTGACCAGTAAATACAATATTTAAAATTATGGTTAAACTCGAGTTAGCCAAAAGCTCTAATAGTTGCCCTAAATTGGAAACCCTAACTAATTAGTGATGATTGTAATAGCTGTGCATGAATTTGAACTTGGTAGAAGAGTGACAACTGTACAAAGTGGACACGTACCAACCACCACCAACAATACATGTGGATATTGAATGATGCAAGCAAGAAATACACAAGTGACGGCTCACAAGGAGCTTTGTCATCTGAAGACCTGAGCTAGTATAAAAATAGAGCAATCTTTCATTGTTGCAGACATGCAAAATAAAGAAACTATGCTTATGCATGATGATCACATAGATGACATCTATTTTGCATTAGAAGAAGGAAGAAAGCTACATGGGTTTTATTTTATTTTATGCCTCTTAAATTTCACTGTTTAGCCTTTAAGAAGGTAAGTCCAGTAATTACACAATTAACTCATGTAATGAATAATTTTATAGATTGCATATTAAGAAAGATTAGAGTCAATTCTTGTAATTTTGAATGAGTGATTTTGTAAATGATATATACAAAATAATTACTCTCTTTTACCCTTCTTCAATTTGGAGAAGAAGAAATGTAGAAAAGGATGCTCCACAAAATGAAGTGAAAGAGAGGTATGCACAGCTTTTAGGCAGTGGTGTCAAAGTGGAGAGCAATGTCTCAAATCAGGGCCAGCTGCTTTGTTTCTTTCTTGCCTGTGATTTATACAAAGAAGATGAAAACTTGTGAATGATAGTTACCTCTCTAATCAAACTGATATGGACCCAATATTCCTCTCAGGCGTTGACCTTGTTTCCATATCATGGGAGGTTTGGTTGTTGTCTAGCTTTCTCTCCTTGCCTTCACAATTATAAAATGTAGTGCAGGACACATGTTTTTCTGGAGTACTTCACCTTCAACACTGAATATTGGAAAGAATCATGGCGGCCACTCTTGAGCATGGCCTGCCATTGACAAGGTTGACTCTCAGAAGAGTCCTTGTGGGTACTTTACCTGGGCAGCTTGTCCCCACTAGAGACCAGCACTCGTTCTATACCAATTTGTAACCACAAAACGAACAATTGGTTGCATTACTGCACTAAGCTCAGATCAGTGGTATATGGTGATATACTCTGAATGATAACCTATAGGACAAGTTATTTTTACCTCTATATGTTGTTGGGAATTGATGTTTATAATGCTCAAAAACTGCTAAAGAAGCTTCATAAGTACTATGCTATATGGTCCTTGGAAGTGCTTAGATTTGACTTATGAGCTACATATCAGGCAAGCATGCAACCTAAAATGATCAAAAACATTTGCGCCGCCGATTAAGGTGGGCAATGCATGCTTAGATAATGAGTTGGGTCGATTCTAAACTTGACACTTTTATTCTTGGGCAGGTGTGACAAGAGAGGTTTCTATTCCTTGCTCGGATGTCCAATGCAAGAATCACAATTGACTTGCAGGTGACACTATTATATTTTAGTGTTCTGTTTATACGACAAGAGATTAAAAGACAGGCCCATTCTTTGTACTGAATATTGTTTTATAACGACCTACTCGATTACAACCGAAGTTAAAGTAATTTTTTTATAAATAATTAGCTAAGATGTATAGTTTATTCTCACTTATAAATATAATCTTAGTCTATTAAAAATTATATGTGAGACTAAATTGATGAATCCCATGTATACTTTTAGGCTTATTTATTGCACTAGCTTTAGTATATTTTCAACAATATTCAAACTTAAACTAACCATCTTCATTCCCAGTAAATTTGTTATAATTTGCACGTAATTTTATTTAAAATAAAAGGTCAAAAAAGCATTAACAAAATAATAAAATATGAGGGTCTTTAATAGGAAGAGTTAGATTAGATTTAACTTGTAGTTTGATTGATTTGTCTTCGAGTTCGAGTTGAACATATTAGTATTTCATTGAATTCAATTTGTGCCAATAAAAAAAAGATTAATTTTTGCAACCATTTGATGCTATCTAGCCTTTTTTTATATATATTTTGTTTTTGTTATTCAATTGGTTAAGTGTAACTTAATTCACAATTTAAATAAAATTCAAACCACTAAAAGTATTAAAATATTTAACTTTTAATATTAAAATAAAATTAAGGAATTTTAAATATTTATTTAGATGGGTCGTTTATTTAGAATTTAAATTTGAATCCGACAAGGTCCAAGAAATAATCTAAAGGAATTTTTTGAATATGTTACATTATAGATTAAACTCATATATATATATATATATTTAAAAATGATATACTTATACTTATAATTAAAAACTATTAAATGTGATCATCATAATTTAAATTAATACGTTGTCACATATAGATTTTTTAACATGTTACGTTATAGATTAAAATTATCTTTATTTAAAAATAAGACACTTATAGATATAATTAAAAATTATTCAATGAGATCATCGTAATAAAAATTAATACGTTGTCACATATAAATATTTTATATTATCAATGTAAAAATTTTGATGGTTGTGCTTTGTAATTAGAACTTTATATTGACATTCGTTATCAATATTAATAATTTTACAAATACTTATAATATATATAGTTTTTAAATTTACTAAAATAATTCAAAATGTCAATTTTTATTCAAATTTTCTCATCAAAAAAGACTTTAAAATAAAATAAAATTCATTTTTTTCAAAAAAAATAAACTTTTGAGATAATTAAAATTTATAATTTTATGTACAAAATATTGAATTTTGAGTATTACCTCATTA
This sequence comes from Piper betle, assembly GCA_033002965.1. Lineage (NCBI taxonomy): Eukaryota > Viridiplantae > Streptophyta > Magnoliopsida > Piperales > Piperaceae > Piper > Piper betle. The sequence continues at coordinate 9,067 of JAURVB010014466.1, read as the reverse complement.
AAAAAATTAAATTCGTTCTAATAGGATATAAAATTAAATTAACAAAATAAAAGATAGCTTAATTCTTTAAAAAAACTAATTAAGACGATTAACCAAAACTAATTAGCAGCTTAGATGATAATAATAACTAACCGTCCCAACAAACTGATCTCACTCTCAAAGGCGTAGGACAATCGTTTTGGTGCCGTCCCTCACTCCCCACCGCCCGCTTTCCTTCCCCTCCACCTCCCTCAAATCGATCAGAGCAACCATTTTTGTTGGATTTGATCCGATGCAGCTGCCCACGAGGTCTGATTCAATATCTGGTTGACCCGATTTGGTGCTGTTTTGAATGTTGTATGGGTGGAATGATGATGATCGTCTTAGCTGGTTGATGTTGTTGTTCTCCCTAAAATGGGGGGATCAATTATGGCGACGGGCTGTAGGATGTTGCTGTGGATAGGGGTTGTTTTTGGTGGTGTCGGCGATGGTGGTGATTGAATTGGGTGGGAGATTGCTGGTGTTTTGATCTGGGAAGGGGGAGATGTGAGGTTCTTCAGCGTGATGGGGAATGCGTTTGGGTGTTCGGCGGCGAGAGACGGGGATCTCCACGAGGCGAAGGCTCTTCTGGTGTATAACCCTCGGTTGGCCCGACACTCGACCTTTGGTGGGCAATTCGCCGCTCCATTTCTCGGCTGCTCAGGGCCACCACGAAGTATGTCTCTTGTTTCTAAGCTAATTAGGGAGGAAGGATTGTGTTTCCATTTTATTTTTATTTTTTATGAATTTGGATTCAGTGTTTTTTGGATAATTGGACGGCCGAGATGCGGGGCATAACAAAATTTTTTTTCTGTACTCGTTGCATGTAGAATAACCAAATATATATATATATATATATATTTATTTATTGCCAATCGGGTTCGAACCAAAATGTTTTAACATTACTTCTCAGAGGAGAGTGTCTAACAATCTTAACATTACTTCTCAAGAGGAGCGTGTCTTCTAGCAATCTTACTATAGCCGCCTGATCGAAATTATAATAGCACATTTTCGATTTAATCGTCTAGATTGATGTCTTCTTTCTATTTGCGGGTATGGTTAGTAGAATCTACGTTGACCAATCAAAATAAGCTGTTTGCATACGTATATCAAAAAAGAGAGTAGGCGGGCCCTAAAAACTATATACATAAGTTAAAGCTAGGTCTTATGGGCTTACGTGGGCCTTTTGTGAAAGTTCCAAATGCGGTCGACATCAGAGCCCACATCATGATAGTTACATGGGCCTTTTATGGGCCGTACTGTGTGCAATCATCTGGGCCCATTTGGGACCTCCTGCGGCCGCCCTGCTCCGCCGTCACCGACGGCGGGCGTCGCCGGAGCTCCAACTACTTCCCCTATTCCGCTTTGGAACTTCTCCTTCGCCTCCATCGTCGCCGATTGCCTTGTTGCGTTTTTGTGGAATTGATTGATGCGTGGATGTAGATCCGTATCAGCAATGGTTGGTTGAAAATGCTCAGATAGTGGAAAAGATGTATTGTTTGTGATGCTACGAGGTCAGATTTCATAGTTAGGAGTGAGCTAAGAGCTATTTTAGTGTGAGAGATGATGTTTCTTATTCAAAATTCCTGCTAATCCAGTTAGATGCTTACTTTGTGACGTTTACAATATGAGATAATTGACAAATGAAAAGTAGAGGCTGGAGAATCAATGAATTAGACTCCAATTGCTTTTGATTCCTGTGGATAGTAGTGTTTATATAGCATTGGCTTCACTTCCTTGGAACATGTAAGGCAGAGTTCTCATGATGCTGATGTTGATAGGCTAAGAATTATGGCACTTTGCTGTACTAACCTGCTACGATTCCCTGTATATACGATGCATAGTACAAAAAAATGTTTCATAGCCCTTGAAATGAAACGCTTCTCTTATACTAGTTTGGACTCTTGGACTTTGCAAAGATGCCTCTCTGATGTCGAAGAGTTTTGTTTTCCAGGGGGATTTGATCTTGGAAGCGGGTACTTGAGCAATGTGCGTAGCCAAAGAGTTGCAGCCAAGTGATGTGGGTTCATGCACTTGTTACAAAGTCCTAGAAGATTGCATCTGAGTGAGGTACTTGTTTATAATTTGTATCTGTAGTATTTGCTACAATGAAGAGAACGAAACCTGTTTTTTCATTTTCTTTTATATATACAACTTGGGTTTTTTCCTTTGAATTTGGTACCATATATTGCAATATATTTGTTAAAATCATGCTTCTCATGCATTTCTGGGCTTGATGTTTAAGGCATATAGCCAATTTGTGTGCTTCTGTAGTAGTCGTAGACAAGATTGGGCTTGTTGTACATGAGAGACGGGTCTCGAGCATAGTGATCAACACGTCTGTCATTTTCTTCATGCTGACAGTGTTTGTCTTAAGAGTGCGCAGAGTGAGAATTTGCGATCCGTATACATTCAAGTAAATGCTCACTGCCAAAAGAGAATGCAAGTCTTTATTTTCTCAAGGAAAATCATCAGAGCCCCATTCAAGGCTCAAGAGTGATAAAAGATCATGTGCAAGGTGTTGCAACGTTTTTGAGTGCAGTGTACAAAAAAATCAACTCTGAGACAACGGAAATCTCATGTTGGCAATGCCAGGCATTCTAGGTCGAACACTAGACAACGTTTCAATCAACGAAAGAAGCAAAAGGTGCCGACGACTCGTGTACAAGAGTCGCAAATGATCAATTATGTTGGCCAGGAAGTGAGAAGAGCAGGTAGAGAACGAAGCGAAAATAAATGAACGCCAACCCACATGGAATTCCAAGCACATGCAATTCACAGACATTTGTGAGCGTCAAGTCCAATATAATGGAGTCCGTCGTGTCTATCTCACTGCCAATGGCGCCGGGACCGCCATGGCACCATCAGATGATGATGCTACTTTTTAAGCGAACGAGACCAGTCTTGCTTCATATGTTTGCCAACTCCACCAAGTGTTGCTGACAGCCAAAGATGACGAGCTTGACCATCTACGGTAAAACTTCTAGATCCCCCAAGTCCTTGTCAAGCGTGGGCTACGGACTCGAGACAAGATTCACTTCCAACCTGTCCAGCCACATTTCTCACCCACATAATATCTCTGATCTTACATGGTTGGATATTGGGCTGTATATGAGCCAGAAAACTTCTTAACCCTACATGAAGTATCAAACACTTGTGGCCACATTCATTCCTCACCATCTCATATGCAGCAAAATTTACAATCAACAGAGTGGCACATATGACCTCCTTCCAAGATGAAGATGGTTTTGCATCATGGGCTGCAAATAGATTGGGTGGACATGCACTTGACAGGATCAAATCACAAGGGTCCTAAACTCAGAATCCGGGGCTTATTTTGGATCTTCTCAGAGGCTAGTTCCACATGGTCAGCCATTGGTCCACACGTAGAAGGGAGGTGGCCAGCTCCTCCGTCGACATGAACAGAGCATGTGCTATGTGTGGCCGAGAAAGAGGCCGCCCCAAAGTTCTATCTTCTCCGGTTTGCCGGCTGGCCTTTGTCCCACACTCCAGCTCACTGGTTAGAGTATCACTGTTGCTACCATTGCCTACCAGAGCAGACCAGAAGAGCCTCCTTGCACGTGTGCTTAATGAATGCAGCCCACGAGGGATGAACAGGGATGCTCATGTGCTCTTGTTCTCTCCTTTCCTTTTCTTGATCCCACCAATCTATCTTACTCAGTGGATCCAAACTTAGTCTTTACATTAGTCACCAGGTATGTGAATCTACATGCATGGGGGGAATTACCTTCTAATCTATAGCTTTCCATTTATTGATTAGACATGTTTTATTTTACCATGTTTGGAAGAATATAAGTCAGAAAAACAAGTGAAGATAAAACTTGTCAAATAATAGTAGCTAAAGTCTCGAAAACAGTACTCAACAAGCGATATATGATCAGGTATTGAGTTCGTCTCTGGCTCTTTTGCATCGTTTACGATGGTGTCTTTCCTTTATTCGCCAATGTCCATGCCACCCACTTGCAGATTACACCACCGTGTTGAATGCCTTGAGCTCGGCCAGCCTTCCACCCAGGAAGCAGTATCCAGAACCAGAGATCTTGTAATGCAGGTGTGAGGTGATGATTGTCTGTGCGTGTCTCTAGTCACTTGAAGCTAAATTTTGTGGTGCAGGAGGTGAAAACTGTGCGTCTCTATTCGCTTGAAAGTTAGTAGAAATGTTTGGTTTGTATAATTGGCCACCATTCATCTGTGCATTGGCACGTTGACATTTGAAGTGTACCATCTATGACTTCATGGTTGGCATATATTTGTGATAAATCATCTCATATAGATTTCTAGGCGTGATGCAATTTTACAGAATTTGTATAGTGAATGGCACCTCTTGAGATTATTTCATGTCATACATTGATTCCAACTTGACTGTGCATGCATATATAGCCCACAAGAAGTCAGAAGAGACTTAGATTATTACAAAACTATTAGGGAAGACTAGATGTAATTGACATCAACATCCTATAAGCTCTAGTTTAGTATTATAAACATAAAAAGTGTCACTTTTCCTAGGTTAAGACACACATGTGATGAATATATCTTTTGTTGCCCCTTCTTAATATCCCCGTGTCTGCTATACTACAGTGGTGGGCTGCCAAATACATGTGCATACATGTGATGTGTCTCTTCTCTACCAGGCTCCTTAATTTGAGCCAACAAATTGGTTTTCCTCTCCTCCAATGTCATCCATGATTTCTCCTTCCAGCATCCCTCTTCTTACCTTCTTCCCAGCTATATATACATCATCCTTACCAGCCAAGTTGCAGGCACAGGTCTCTCTTTGATTTATAAGCAAAGCCTTGCGTCCTTAACTTACAGCACCTTCTGACCTTTCCATTGCATAAACTAAGCTCCATTTGCCCACGCATTCTTCCACTAGCTCTCTGTTTTCACTCTTCTTTTTACCTCCTTCCAATGGCGCCCATGAGAAACTCGAACTTGCTCAAGAGAAGATTCTTGAGAAAGTTTTTGTTGGGTGTTCAGAGGTGCAATCCAATGTCTAAGAGCATGAGTTTACAAGAGAGAAAAGGAGCCATCAAGCTTTCATCCAATGTGGCCATGGCTTCTTCAAGAAGAGGATCCAAATGGAGCCGAGCCCTCATCAACCAACTCTCAATGGAACCAAGCAGCAAGCTCATGGTAAAAAGCATCCTTGGAGATGAACAACGCAAAATGTTGGCAAAGCCGGCAAACACTAATAATGGGTTTGTGAAGAACTCGAAGATGAGTACTAAGAGTTTCATGGTCCATAGTGGGAAGACAAGAAAGAGTTTGATGTTAAGGAGAGAATCGGCTTTAGCCATGGCAAAGAATTTGCAGGAGAAGAGGATGAAGCTGTTGAAATGTGCAGTGCCAGGAGGTGAATCAATGGATGAGCTTTGTCTTTTGGAAGAAACTGCCGACTACATTGTTTCACTTAGAGCCCAGATTGATGTTATGAGGCATCTTGCTATGTTTTTTCAGCAAATCTAGCCAGCAATACATATATCTTCGTCGATTTTTCTTCACCAGTTGAATCTTATTTCTTCTTTTTCGTGGAAGATCAGAAGTTAAACTATGAATTGATACTCTAAACATAGGAGTTAAGTCTTTGTGCTTAGTTTCACTGGTGTACAGCTATTTCCTTGAAGGAAGTGTTATCTTTTTTCTTTAATAAAAAAAAAACTTGACTTTGCACAAACCAAAGACATAAAAGAAGAGGGTAGTGTTAAAAATGTATTTGACTATTACAATTTTGTATTTTTAACATATAAATTCTAGTTTAGGGTTTTAATTTGTGTCCCTTGCATTCATTGGGTGAAGGGTGGAAGAAAAGAAAAAAGAAAAAAGAGGAGGAAAAAAGAAAATTTGTTTAAAAAACCTCAATGGGAGAATCCCACTCCATGAATAATCTTTATGGAATTTTCTGATTCATTTGTAAAATTTCATCTTGGATAAGTGGTTTGAAGATGGATCTTGGTCTATTTGGAAATGACTTGTCTTTGTAAGAGGCTTTGACCTCATCTCTCTCTAATGGTTGGTTTGATAGATTATAATGAAAAGGAAAGAAAAGGATTTGAACAAAATAAAAGAAAAAGAAATTAGCTTTTTTATTATATTTCCTTCATGCGTTTGGTTAGAAAGAAAATAAAAATTTTAAATCATTATTCTCCCTTTCTATAATTTCCTTGCTTTTTTTTATAAGAAAATAAATTTTATCACATTTTCTTTAAAATTAAACAAGTAAAAATGGGAGCACATTTTCTTTCACACAGTAGGGGGAACCATTGTTGGCCAGGTGATCGAGATTATCAGTTTCTCTACATTATTTTTTTCAATTTTATTCTATTTTTTTCAATAATTTCTAGCAGGTTTAAGATGAGTAATTTTAGAAAGTAGAAGCATCAACTTTTCAACTCGCCAAAGGCCGTGCCATGCGCGAACTTATTAATAATATATATTAATAACATAAAACTTAATTCTAAAAAAATGTTATAAAGTATTATTTTTGAATAAAAATAATGAATACTTATTTAATTCTAACAAAATAAAATTTTAATTTAAGCAAAATTTTAATAATTAAATGGAATTTAATATTTTTTAAAATATTTATAATTCAGATAATATTATACTCTAAGTTGTTCTCAACAATAACTAATAATAAATAAATAAAAATCCTAAACTAATAATTATTATCAAATAAAAATTTACAATTCAAATAATATGATTTGAAATATATAAGTAAAATCTATTAATTTTTTAGAATTCTTTATTTAACTTAGAGTTATTATACTCTAAAATTTTTCCATAATTATAATGGAAATCTTAAATTAAGTAAGCATTATTGAACCCATAGAATTATTATCGGGCTAGAATCAATAACAATGAAAGAATGAATGAAACACTATATATATTTTTAAAACATCATTTTATTATTATAAGGGGTTTATTCTTTCTTGATATTGGTCCAAGGGCTTGAAATACCCACTTGCCCCATACCCATATAATCTAGATATTGGTCCAATAGCTCATGAATTTGCCACATTCATGAAACAAAATACTTCTGTTACTTTCTTCTTGTTAAAATAGTGGTCGGCAAGCGGTCGATAATAGTGCTTCAAGTTCAACTGGGTTCGGCAAGTAGTGTAGAGTGAAAGATTTTTCAAGGATTTTCCATATAGGGCGAGAAGGAGAGATTAAAAGGGTTGTATCTCTTTCATATATGAAGGGTGTTAAAACCAACCTTAGTGCGTTCTGTATGATTCGGGATGAGAGAATTGTTGGAGTCTCTCATCATACGATGAATACGAGAAGACATGCAATTACATGGGGAATCGTAAAGACATGGAGTTACTCTAAGAAGTACGAGGAATTCGAGTAGAATTGTGGAAGACGAGGAGTATTTGGTGTTTGGCTCTTTGTATTTAAGAGGTTGGTTATATCTCGTGTATAATGTTTTGTATTTATTATCTATAAATATGTAGTTGTACATGTGTGATGAATATAGTACAATTGAAGAGTGTGTTAGTTGGTTTCACTATGAGGTTTTGTAGTGTGGCTCTCTGTAACACCCCAAATCCGGTTCACGCTCGTGAACCGAACTGGTATGTTACAGGCCCCGGTTAGGTCGGCTAACCCGAACCTAACTCATGCGGATCCAATCTCGGCGTTTTAAGATGAATATACAACTCGCAATGCATGGATGAATGCACAAATTCTAACATGGTACTACATGAATGACATGCAAATCAAAGTACACACCAAGACAATCCAGATAAAAATTAATAAAAATTTTGAAATATAGCGGTCAGAGTTTCCCCTGCAATTAGGGGCCACTTTGTCAAATATACATATGCAAATATATATATATATATATATATATATATATATATATAACCATATATCAAACAATTTCATTCATACAAAATACAAAATCTAACAATTTCATTTTGAACTTGGGTCTCAACCTACCACGCTTCCATTGAGCAATCTATTCGTGTTCACATCATCTCATCGTCTCTTAGCACTTAATTACATCCTATCATCATATCTTAAGCATTTAATCACATCATATTATGTCTCAGCATTTCACGTCATTCTCAAGATAATAACATCATAACAAAAATATTAATTACTCTATCGAGTGACATGTGTGCAAACGACATCATTGCTCCTCCGTCCAAGTTGGCTCCTCTAACTCGTGATTATTACATACATATAGTATAAAAACAAGTCAGTAACAACTGTTACTAGTCCAAAAAATAAAATAACTATAACAAGTTGGCTATGAGAGCAAACTCTCATATGAAAGAAAACATCATATACTTCACGTGAACACTCTGAAGGGCACTACTGAGGAGCCACTAGGCTGCAGACCCGGTAACATCCCAAACTTATTGATCTGCTGCTGCTGATGCCGCTCTCGGCATTTTCTTACTTCATTTTCTAGTCTCAAATCTTAAACCCTCTCCTTACCTCCATATTTCTCCTGGCCTTGAGCACGAAGGCCGAGTACTCTCAGGCAGTCGCCTTTAGTACCCTTTGAACCACAAGTCCGGACATGCGCTATACTAAACAGTACCTGTAAACCTCTACGTTCTCCGGGTGTGAGGAACTCAAACGCGGAGTTGTCAGGATCCCTCGGGAATAGAACAGTCCGTTGGCACTAATCCAGAGCCCACTTTGACTGCCACAGACATCTGCTCATGGTACGTGCAGTCGGTTTCTCCATCTCTCGTCTCACTGAAAACGCGAAAACTACATATATATAGGGCTGGGTAGGGATTTATATAATAGGCTAGAAGGCAACTTGTGGTGGATCTTGTTTTCGAAATCATCCTCAAGGGATCTCATCCTCGAGGGGTTATTAATCCAGAAATCCGTTCGGCTAAATGGCTCGAGTTAAGTAGGATCCAATAAAACGCCACTTAACCCGTCCTGCAAAAAATAAAATAAACATACAATAGAAGAGAACGTAAAACAGAGACGAGTTCTAAACGGACCTGGTAGAAGCTCCATGTGTGTCATCGCGCCTAGGTGGCGAGATCCTACTTCG